>PVIU01024631.1:0-10668 GCA_004026605.1 Ondatra zibethicus
GGGGGGGGGGGGGGGGGGGAAGGAGAAGGGAGAAGGGAAGGACTGGGGAGAGATTGGGGAAGTGGGAGGGCGGAGATGGAGGAAAGGTGGGTGTTGGAGAAGGGAATAAGATATCTGCATTATTGGAGTCATTTTAGGACTGGCAAGATACTTGGCTCTAGAGGAGATCCCAGGTGTCCACAGGGATGTCCCCAGCTAGGTCCTTGGGCAGCAGAGGAGAGGGTGCATATATTCTTTAGAGTGGTATCTATTCACACTCTCTGCCCACTTTGAAATTAAGTCATGTGCCTTTGTGTTCTCAAATTGGAAAAGTGTTTCATGTTGTCCAGCTACAAATCTGTATCACGCCTGCGACTTGAATTTCTTCTAGACTACAGATTGTCTTCTCACGTCCTCGATGATGTCCTTTGATACATGAATGATTTTTGATTTTGATGAAGTCTAATGCATCTCTTTTCTCTTTTGTTGCTTGTGCTTTTGAAGTGGCATGCACAAAAATGTAAACCTACAACAAGCTGCTATTGAACAAAACACGTAATTAAACTATTCATTCAGACACAAGTATACCAAATCTATTAGTTAAGTGCAACTGAGAGTACTCTTGACAGAAAGACAGCAAGTTATCTGGGAAATGTTCATATCCGCAGGCCATAGGACACTTTGTCCATTCCCCTTGTCTCATCATTAGCCCAGATTGCATGAAGATATTAAAAGATGTAACTGTTAATTATTTGGACAATGACTTATTCCCTAAGGACTGTAAATCAGCTGGAAAACATGCTGAGCTTCAATTCACAGTGTAGAGACCCTGAGTGCTATTTGCTGGTGGCTCATCCAGATAGAGAGTTTTTTAAATAGCACCTAATGCTCTCAAATAATTTAGGAAACTCAATTAACTCTTGAACAACTGCATCATCATTTAATCCTGCTCCCCTTGGCATCCCTTAGACTTCTGTAAAATGATACCTATTAATTCCAGTTGAGAGCATTATATCTCACGGCGCTTTGTATTTCCCAATTGAATGCAAGGCTTTGAATTAGTGCAAAGTTAATCTTTAGCTTTTCAAGGTAGAAAGATTGTTTTTCTGCCTGCTTTCAAAACTATGCTTTTATAGCTTAAAGGCTTAAATGGATTTTCTTTTCTAAGAAAATATTTTTTTTTTTAAAAAAAAACTATCATAGAAGAAAACTAAGCATTTTTTTCTCCCTCACCACCTGGATGAACTATTTCCCTTCACACATTTCAGCTGTGCCTTCTTTCTCCTTTGGTGTTTTTGTTCATTAAAACCATAATGAACGTAAGATTTGCCAGCAATGTTTGATTATCTTGTCTTACAATCACCCCAGTGCACTGAGGGACTGTCATCTGCATAGGTTAGAGGACTTCAGATTTGAAAAGTGGCTTTGCTCTAAGCAGCAATGCCCTATTCATAGAGATGGGCTCAAAACGGGAGCTGTATCTTAGGACCTCATTTTCCCTTGGAATTATAGACTCCCTTCACCGTCTGGTTGTTTACTCTTCCTGCTTGCTCAGCTCTCCTACCCCTCACGATAGGGAAAGTAATGACCATGTCCTTCCCTCAGGCTATGTTTGGATGACTCTCACACTCGACTTTCCCACCCCTGCTCTTCACTCTCTATCTGGCTCTGATCCAGACACCACAGCCAAAGCAATTCTTTCCTCTGAGCTTTTCACTTGCTCTCCTTTCCACCTAGGACACTCTGTGCTTGGAGCTCTTACATTTGGCTCCTTAAACTCTCATGGCTTAGCCAAAATGGCATTTCAGTGTGAATTTCAAAATTTATCCTAACTCAGGGTGTCTCTCCCATCCCATCCCACCTCACCCAGACCACCACTCCACCTTCCCCCTCACGGCTTTAGTCTAGTGTGTGAAAATCCATGGCATAAAAATGTATAATGTCTGAGTTTGTTTGTTGTCTGTTTCCCCTCTACTGACGCAGCACCTATCGTCACCGGTGGCTTAGGTGGCTCCCTAAGGTCTGATGAATGAGTGGAATGTTATGCTTGATTTTTGCACATTTGTGCTGATGTCCTTTCTTCCCTCTTTCTCTTCTGAGCAGAACGTAAATATTTCCGCTTGTGCATGTTGTTAACAGGAGTGACAAAAGCAGCCAGGAAGGAAAACGTGCAAAGCCCGTGCAAAGCATTGCTGGCAAATAGCAAGGCGAGGCGTATCATTTCTTTGAGGGGGAAACTGGGACGTTATATGTAAGCAACAGTAGTGTCCCAGGGAAACATTTTCCAGCGTAGTCAACACTAAATGACCTAACACTTCTCTTGATAGAGGAAGATAAACTTTGAATGTGGAATGACTCTCACAGGCTTGTGTTTTTGAATACTTTATTCTAGGTTAACTGTACTGCTTGGGGTGGTTGGGGGAACTTTTGGATGCGGGGCTAACCCAGCAGATGTAAGAACGAAAAGGAGATTTTGCCTGGTGTAATCAGCTCTGCTTCCTGTCTAGCCCTCTGCTTCAGGATCTGCTGAGATGTGAGGAAGTTGTTGCTTCAAGCTCAGCCAGCTGCCTTAGCTGCCATGCCTCCTCCACAATGATTCGTTATTTCCTCTGACTTCTAAGCCAAAACAAACCTCTCTTCCCTCAAGTGGCTTCTCTCAAATGTTTGTCATGGTGACCAGAAAGGTAGCTGACACACACAGTTGGCTTGCTTCAGGACTGTTCATGTCTAACATAACCCAATAGATACCATAACATTTATATAATACATTCTGTTTTATGATCACTGGGTACATTTCTCTGCCTGTTTTGATCAGCCTGGAGAAAGCTGCCAGCACATAGATCCTGCTACTCAATTAGAAATGGAGTGGCACAAATGCTAGTGAGCCAGTAGGGATGGATTTGAAAAGGATTTAAGTCCTGAGAGTAAAGTGGACACCTGTCACCTCTGAAAATTTTAGGCGAAGAGCCATTTTCTCCTAAGGTCAGCTTTCCTGGAAATCAATTGTCACCTCTCTGCCAATTTCAACCTCACACTGTATAGATGAATGTGTAGTCATCCTGTATCATCCAAGTCTGCCAGAAAAGTCAAGAAATCCATGTAAAGATAGCTATCTGGTCTAGTGCAGTAATGTGGAAAAAATACCCGAGAATAAAATCCTTTATCAGGAAGATCTGAGTATCCTTTGTTTTCCTAGGGACAAAGATGGCTTTTGGACAAAAGTAGTTACCTCCTCATCACTCCAGAACAGTGTGAGAACATGGGGTTCTCACCACCCCTTAAGCTTTTTCTCTGCCCTGTTCACACTTTTTTTCAGGATAAAGGCAGAGTTGTAAGAGTGTTACAGGCATCCAGTTCATCTTTTATTTCAAGGTGGGAAACCCTTGGCAACAGGGAGAATGCTGTTGAGCTTGAGAGCTGGTGTGGCACAGTATCCATGTGGACGTGAGGTTCTGCCTCTCAGGCTTTATCAAGGTAGCAGATAGAGACGTAGGATCAATTTCGCTGTGCATGGAGACAGGAGACACAGGTAGGTGAAGAAGGAGCAGAGGGCAAGAGCAGACCACAGGGAAATAACATGCTAAAGGCTCAGGCCATAGCCCTTCATTGTATCTTGACTGATTGGGGTTTGACTTCTGAGTAACCAGATATGGAAGCAATGTAAGAGAAGACAAAAGGAGACACAATGGGAATATTACTAGACTTTTAGTTAACATTATCTTTTACAGTCACTTTTTTCATCTCTGTGACCAAATAACTAAAAGAAATAACTACAGGTTTTTTTTTAATCTTTTAATTTCTATTTATTTTAATTAGCACACAGAGAAATGGGTTTATTGAGGATATTTTCATACATGCTTACTTTTGGTTAACTCCCTTATCTCCATGGTTTCTGTTTCCACTATATCCTTTTATCCTCATGAGATAAAGAAAAGTTTATTTGGGCTGTGGTCTAGAGCAATTGTTCTCAACCTTCCTAATGCTGCGATCCTTTAATACAGTTCCTCATGCTGTGGTGACCCCCAACCATGAAATTATTTTCACTGCTACTTCATAACTTTACTTTTGCTACTGTTATGAACCATAATATAAATATCTGTGTTTTCTGGTGGTCTTCGGTGACACCTGTGGAGGGGTCATTCGGTTTCCGAAGGGGTTGGAACCCACAGGTTGAGAACCACTGGCCTAGAGGCTACAGTGCATCACGGCTGTGAAAGCACCACAGCGGGAGGCTGCTCGCTCACGTCTCCACATCCGTGCACAGAAAAAGAGGAACGCCCCCGCTCATCCGGCTTTCTTCACTTTCCCCTTCAAGCATTGGCTGCGGCACCCCCTTCGGGATGGTTCTTCCCTCACTAGCTAATCCTCTGTGGAAATGTCCTCACAGACACAGTGAAGGTGTGATGCACTGGTGTCCAGGGCAGTTCAGATTCCACTCAATCCACCATGAAGAGAAGATGGCGGTTCCTTCTCTCTGTCGCTGTCTCTGTGTCTCTGCCTCTCTCTGTCACTGTCTCTCCCTCTCTCTGTCTCTGTTTCTCTCTCCATATTCTGAGACGGAGTCACTTGTTATGAGTCGTAAGATCATAAGTCATCTGGAACTTTTGATTCTACCTGCCTCAGTCAGCCAAGCCCTGGAATTACAGATATATACCACCATGCTGATTTACAAGAGTGATTTTTAGGAAGCTGTATCAAAGTGAAAAATATTCTTAAAATCTCCTGAATGATGTAAGACATTGTACTGTAACTGCAGCATTAACTTTTGTTAGCTGTGCAGCAGAAGTCATTTTAAATGTTTGTCTGTATCCCTAATTATTTACTGCAACCCATCTATGAAGTAGGTCTGACCTTTGTCCCCATTTTATATATGAGATAGTGGATTACGGAGATGAAAAAGTAGAATCAAAGATGGCAATGGAGTGTTTAGGGATGAATTGCTGCAGCTATAGGAGGGAGAACATATGGGAATTCTTAGAGCCAATGAAAGATATTATTAGATTTGAGAAGCTTATCATTGTGATGATATTAGAAAATATATAGGCCATCTAGACAATAGGTAGACTCTGGGGGTTGAGAAAAATTAATCATTCCTGAAAACTGTTGGGTACCTGACTTCCTGTTTTGTCTTAATTGGCTATATTTGAAAGTAAAGTGTTACTTTAAATGCATTTTCTCAGATTTAAAGAGAATAAGTGTTCATCTGTATGTTTGAGGACAAGATCATGATTTTTGTAAGAAAAAGAATGGACATACAAAATATTCAGTGTGTATTTACACACTTTCAGGAGCAGATTATATGACTTTTCATTTCAGGCAAATGGACGTTAGCACAGCAATGGAATTTCCTCTGGTGCTCTAGCGAAAGTTGCCTGAGAATGTGTGGTTTACTCAATTATTTATGTAGTAAATCCTTTGGATACTTATTATTCATTGGACACTCTGCTAAGGATGAGCAATATAACCATAAATAAGATCAAAATGTTTGTTACCACCCAAGTTTGTTCCCTGAAATGATTCATTAAGAAGGAAACTTTGGAGAGAGAACATTCCAGAACAGGTTGGTGAATGTTATCACAAGGTTATCAGAATGGAGGATAATGGGAGAGTGGGGAGCATCTGACTTTACTGAGGAAGTGTAGCAGAATGTTCTGGTGGAGACACAAGATGGCAAAGAAAGGTACAGATGAGAAGCCATGCAAAATGGCTGACTCTTATGTAGAAAGAACGTAGGGGACTTTAGAGGCAGTTCATGCAGGACGCTGCCCAGGCTGCCATCATAGAGCCCTGTTTGCTGTTCCGTTGTCTCAGAGACTGAAAATCTTAACTTTCTTCAACATTTATTGCCAACAAAAACATACAAATCAAAACATACCAACCAACCAATCAAGAAACAGACAGAACCCAACCAACTAACACAGAGCAGCTAGATTAGGTCTTCTTTCTTACTCATTTCCTCTGGCTAACACGGACTCTGTATCCCCAAGGCTCACAGAAGTCAGGCACAGTGCTAAGCTCTCCCAGGCTTTAATCTAAATTATCTGTAGAAAATTAGGTTGGGTTTCTTGGAATAACTCATTTCCAATGGGGAGGAGGTAAATTTCTGAAGATGGCTGACATTGCAAAGGGCAGCAGAAATTATATCTATTTAGTATTGATGTCTGTTCTCACAGAAACACTTCTGTCCTGCTCAGGAAGCAGCAAAATCTGCAGTGACACTTAAGTTCTCAGTCTTCCATGAGAATTCAAACCGGGGCCATTATCAGTGAATGATTTCAGAGAGTTGATTGGACAGTTTGAACATAACCCTCTAACAATAATTGTGTTTGTTATTTTTATTCTCTGAATCTGGCTAATATACAAGAAGATCAACATGACATCCAGAGCCCATTCATTCATATCCCGAATGGAGAGGTATTTACTATGTGTCAAGGCAGAATATTTTATGTTTGGAATTAAAAGCTACAGCATACATGGAAGGCAAGCTTCCTTTCTGCCGTGGAGATATATGCTACAATTAACAGAGGTTGATGGGAGTAGTTTAGAGAAGTAATATAATTGACTGGCGATATTAGAATATAAAGCATGTCTCAGGCTCCCCTTTCTGCCAAGTAATTACTTGATAAATTTCAGCCTCAGGGAACAGCCCCTGGGGACCATATACAAATACCAGTAATTTCACTCATTGCAAAGCTCCCAAACTGGCTTATGTATCCTATTTTGTTAGGGGTGATTTCTTGATGAAAGATATAATTTGGCAGCCTGCAAAAACACGGCATTCATGCTTATGTGTATGAGTCCCATGTAGAAGGGAGGACCTTGGTATGCTTTGTTATGATTTTACACAGTGATTCCAATTTCCCCCTGAAGCTTTAAGGAGTACACCGGTGGACTGTTTAGCTTAGCATTCCCATTCAGGGAAAGGAAGGGTCCAATATTTCACACATTCTGGACACAAAATATATTGGTAAAAAGGCGAGTTTCAAATTACTCAATGAGAAGGATTTCACAAATCTGAATAGCTAGTCTGAATGAGGATCCCCGTGAGAGCAGTAAATTATCTCTTTCCAGTTTTTGGCAGTACTTTGGTACAGAGGCATTTGAACTATGTATTTGTATATGGGGATATATAAATACTTGAATGTGGGAATATTCTATCTCCTTCTTCAATGTGATTTGGGGCCAATAACTAGATTAACTGCATATTACAGAAGCAGACAGAGAGGACCCAGGGAGAAGGCTCAGTATGTAACTGAATATGAAGTCACATATGTGGCCAGCTTGAAGCTGGACACCAAGCTTCATGGCACTCAGATACCAGTGCTCATGCAAGGTCTCAACCAATTCTGTGTGACCTTGTGTTGCTACAGGAGGAAAAGAGGTGCTGAGAGTCTTTTGTCTGAAGACATTTCTCTGCCTGTATGTAAAGAGCTGACCAATGTGTCCATTCCAAAGAAAGAATTCACTGAACCACATTGCACAAAACATTAAAATGTATTCTAATTTTAATTTTCTATTTTTTTAGAGGTAGGGTCTTACTATACAGTACAAGGTGGCCTAAAACTAACAATCCTCCTTCTTTATACTTCTGATAGGATTAAAATGCTTAAATAGGCATTACTTCAGAAAGAGGATTAGTTTATTTTTTAAGAGGGAATACATGCCAAGACGTGACATTCAAAGTATCAGATGTATACTGACAAGCATACTTTATGCATAACCAAAAGTGGTTATGTGTAGCTATGTAAATATGGCTACATAGATAGAAAAGTGTTCTAACAAGGAAAATAGAATGCCTATATTAATGTTAAATAAAATAGACTTACTAATGAAAAGTTGGATTGGAAATTTTGTACTAAAGTGAGGTCATCAGAAATATACAACAATCATGAATGTGTCCATTAAGAGCCTCTATGTTTAAACATCTATGTTGATGGATTTAAGTCAAGTAAAATACAAACCCTATGCATCTTTGATCAAATGCGCCACTATAGCTGAAGTTTTCAACTAGTCAATAACTGACATCATAAAGCAGCCTTGCCAAGCAGCGATAGGTTCAATAAGCGATATTAGTGGCCATCCTAACCAACTTAATCTTGGAATATTTATATAACAAATTTTAATACATCATTTTCAAAGGCACAATACTACATTTATCAAGGTGACTCTTTTCCAGATCCATAAAACAGTAACACTTGAAAGATTGACATATTGACGTAGTCTCTAAATATTTAGAATTATGTAAGACAAACCTTTAGAACCCACAAGTTAAGTAAAACATTACATAGATAGTTAAAATATTTTGAGTGACAGACAATGGCAGCATGACAAATAAAGAGATTTCTAGACATATCTAAAAGGAACTTTATCAATTTTAATGCTTACATTTGACAGTAAGAAATGTCTAAAAATCAGTAATGTAATATCTACCTCTAGATACCAGAAGAAAACTAAGGTCAGCATAAAGGGAAGAAAGAAATTCAAGTGCAATAACCAAAGAAACAGAAAAGAAAGGTCAAAGTTTAGTTTTAAATAAAAAATATATAATTATGGGATGTATGTATATCTGTGTGTGTGTGCATATGTGTATGTGTGTGTTCCCCTGCATGCAGGAACTACAGAGGTCCTAAGAGTGTCAGATCACCTGGAGTTACAGGCAGTTATGAGATGCCTGTCACGGGTGCTGAACACGGGCCCTTAGTCCTCTGCCAGCCCAGCACATACTCTTAACTGCTGTTCCATCTTTCCAGAGCAACTAACTCTTTATTAAGCATAATTTGCACTTAAATTTTACACTGAATTACTCAGTTGGGGATGTGTATGTGTGTGTGTGTGTGTGCATGTTGGGTTAGTGGTCACATTCATGTATGTTGGTGCAGGTGCACACGCACCATAGGGCATGTGAGGAGGTTAGAACACAACCTCAGGAGTCAGTCTTTGCCTTTCCACCTAGTCTTGAGACAAGGTCTCTGAGCCTTTGCATAAACCAGGCTAGTGATCCCAGGAGCCTCTGCAGATTGGCTGCCGCCTGGCTCTACCATCTTCTCATAGGCATGCTGGAGTTACAGAGGCCGCACAGCTATACCTGGCTTTTAGGAAGGTTCTGGGAATCAGAAACCAGGTCAGGTTTGTGCAGCAAGTACTTTTACTGAAAAAGTCATCTCTCTAGCCTTCACTTAGACATTTCATAGTTCATTTTTGATTTGTGATTGTTTCCTTTAAACACTGAAGTCCATCATTTGTCTTTTAAAAACTGTTTGGTTTTATTTGTGATAATTTTTGTCTACTTGTGTATTTTCTTGTTTACATAGTCGAGGCATTTAGCCCTTCTAGACTTTGTGTTCAGTGCAGAAAGCCCTGCCCTGCACTGAACATATGCTGGAAATTCTATAGTGCTGTTTAAGCTGTGTCTGAATGCTGCTGTAGAATGAATGGCACAGTGATTGAGTAGTTTTCTTGAAATGGCTCCCTAATTGCCTCATTAACATTTGCTGAATAATCCAGATTGTTACCCCTGATAGAAATAAACTAAACTAAAATCCCATATGTCTATAGGTTTATTTACATAGTTATTCATTGATCTATCTACTCATGTGTAGTGAGACACTGCAGTAATTAATTAGGATTATAATAGGACTAGTTTCAGCTCACTAACCTCTGCTCTCAAGCATTGGTATGTTTTGTTTTTTTGGCTGCTATTGTCTTTAGATTTGTTGATATGAGACAGAAGGAAGACTTTAGGAAAAATTTTACTTTCTCCATCTCTATTTTGTCTATATTGTCTTCTTCATTAAATGCATGTTTATATGAATGATGTTTAAGTTTTCCACGATGAACAATAGATTTTCCTACAGATCCTTTTCCTGCAGTAATCTTTAAAGTTTCCAGGAAGAAGATGGGACAACAACTCCACCTGGTTGAGATGACATCATGATGCTGATAGTGCTACTATAAGACCAGATTTTTGGGTACCAGTTGCTGAAATGGTGCACCTTTTCATAATGTTCTGGCCAGGACTCCTAATAAGAACTTTGGAAAAACCTCTATTGACTGCTCAAAAATCATTTGCAATTATACTAGACAGTAATTTTGAAACTTAATCATCACTTTATTTTTGCAGGATCCCATTAAGAGAACATCGTAGTTTCTGCAGCACATCTATCCAAGACCTTCTAGCTTTCATGGTTTCCATAGAGAAGTCAGGTGTAATTCTGATAGGTTTACCCTTATATGTTACTTGACCTTTTTCCTTTGCGGCTCTTAATATTCTTTCTTTATTCTGTATGTTTTGTGTTTTGATTATTATATGGCAAGTGGATGATTTTTTTTATATCCAGCCTATTTGGTATTCTGTATGCTTCTTGAACCTTCATAGGAATATCCTTCTTTAGGTTTGGGAAGTTTTCTTCAATAATTTTGTTGAATATATTTTCTGGGCCTTTGGAGTGGAATTCTTCTTCTTCTTCTATCCCAATTATTCTTAGATTTGGTCTTTTCATGGTGTCCCAGATTTCCTGGATGTTTTGTGTTGCGAATTTGTTGGTTTTGTTGTTTTCTTCTATCACTGAGTTTATTTTCTCTATCGTGTCTTCTGCATCTGAGATTCTTTCTTCTATCTCTTGTATTCTGTTGGTTATACTTGTCTGTGTGGTTCCCGTTCGTGTATCCAGATTTTCCATTTCCCGCCAC
>PVIU01024631.1:10768-25326 GCA_004026605.1 Ondatra zibethicus
TGTTTTCTTCATTGCCTCCATTTCAGTTTTCAAGTTTTGAACTGTTTCAGTTACCTGTTTGATTGCTTTTTCTTGGTTTTCTAGGGTATCTTTGAGGAATTTATTCATTTCTTCTAACTTTTTGTTAGTTTTCTCATCCCTTTCGATAAAGGAGTTTTTCACCTCTTCTTTAAAGGACTCTATAACTTTCATAAAGTTATGTTTAAAGTCAATTTCTTCTACTTCATCTGGGATAGGTTGCTCGGGTTTTCCTGTTCCATAATCGCTGGATTCTGGTGTTATCATGTTGCTTTTCAGGTTGTTGGATGAATTCTTTGATTGGTGCCTGCCCATCTCTTCTGAGAGTTGCCCGCTCTGCTCCGTTTGGCTCCGCTTGTCTCCCGGGGTCCGGATGAATCTGCTGAAGCTGGTTGTGCTCCTTCCTCGCCCAGGGGTTCCCAGTCCCAAGGGCAGGCTTACTGAGAGATGCCCACTCTGCTCGGCTCGGCTCCATGGGACAAAGGAGGCCCTCTAGCAGGGGACTCGCCCTTCCCCCAAGGCCTCAGCCCAGATAGGCTGTGTTCGGGTGCAGTTGGGACCACGCAGATGAGAAGGGATGCCCGGGGGTGAGCAGGGTTGGGATAAGCAGCAAAGCCAGTAGAGGGGGGCCCTAAGTGGCCAGAAGGCCTCGGGGACGGGCTGGGACCCACTTACTGGGGTCCAGATGAATCTGAGGAAGCTGGTTGGGCGAGGTTCCCAGCCCCAAGTGCAGGCTTACTGAGAACATCGTCCCCATGACAGTGGGAAGCATTTCTAGAGAATGACGTCTTAGGTTTGGGAACACTGCTTAGGGGTTGTTGATTATTACTTGTACTAGATAGAGGGTAGGGGTGAAAACTATGTTTGTTAAAAAGGGGGGTAATAATAGTGGGTAATAGAGTAAATACTTGTGGGCTATTATTTATGGAAAATTTACATTGGTATAGTTTTTGTATATTGATACAAATTAAAATTATATTTGTTATTTTTGTTTACATTATTTGTATGCCTATGCAAAGTTATTCTTTTAGATTGTATATATGTATGTTTCTACCTCTGTTTAGGACATATTGTATATTGATTCAACTTTTAGGATATATTTTCATATTGCATTATATATTACTTCTACCTCTGATCAAGATACTTATACATTGTTTACATTTTGAGGTTGTTGTCCTCATTTGTGGTGCATTTGTTTACAGACTATTTAATATTCTGACATGAAGTTTTAGTCTTTAAGTTATACAGGTATTAAATATTATAGGTCAATAGTTGCTCATGTTCATTGTATTTACAGTCAGATCAATTAGGTTCTTTAGATACATAGAGATTGTATTCTGTCTTGATAGGTAATCTTCAACCACTTCAAGGATCTGTAGAACATGGCATTTAAATAACCTAGGGTTCTGCTGACATGAGATATGATTGTTCCTGACAGCACCAATCTACTCCCAAGAGAATTTTGAACACAAAAGACACTTCACTTGGAGTTGTTTACTTCTTGGCACAATTGGCCTTTGGGCAAGGAACTGCCAATACCTCAAGCACTGACAAAGTACATGGTATCTGAAAAATGGTTAAGCAGGACACAAGGAAAAAGACTGTCAAGTCTTGCCAAGACAGGGTAAGACAGTTCTGAAAAATTTTCTGCCTCTGAAAATGGTCTGTCAGTTACTCTAGGCCTTAGCCAAAGTTGGTTGCTTCAACATTGCAAAATGAGACTTTGGCTGATTGCTCAGGTAGCTAATTGTCTCTATCATATATTGCTCACTTTGGAAGCTGCTTGATTGTGCTTCCTGCTTGCTCAAGTAATATTATTTCCCTTCTCAGGCCTTCAATAGGATTGAAGATTAGATAGTCATAGTTACTGTACTCTTATGATATAGCCAAGCCATTTCCTATACAAAATTTAGACTCCTTAGGATAGAATTTTTATTAAAACATTTAGCATTTGTTTCTTGCTTAATATTGTTTATGCTGGTTGTAATTCTGATTATACTTGATATCTGTTCCTAGTGTATATAGTTTTGAATTGGGTTTGGAACTATTTTATTTAAACAGAATGGGGGAGGTGCTGTGAGAGCACATTCTGCTCCTTCAGCCAATAGCTTTTAAGATACCAGCCCACTTGGGCATGGTCTCTGATACTGTAAAAACAACTGTAAAGAGTGCACCCCTTCTCTTGCTTCTGGCTACAGCCTCCAGCTGCTAGACTCTGTTCCTGTTCATGCAGAGGACTGTTATCTAGGACAGTGATCTGTAAGTTTCCCTTTAAATAAATAACCCTTTATTATTCATAATTCTGAACTGGTGTGGGATTATTTTGTGGCTTCTGTCATCAATTTGTAGCCATTTTCTTTAGAAGGTCATGAATATTGAGAAATGGAAGAAGAGTTAATAACTTATGACACTGAGTTTTAGCTGAGATTAGGTCTATTAGATATTAGATGTGCTTTCCATAGACTTAGTCCTTTTTGGTGTCTCACTGATGTTTGAAAGTTAAAAGTCTTTCCAGGGCTAGGGAAATGTCTTAGTAGGTAAGCATAAAAGCACAGAGCTCTGATCTAGGATGCCCAGAACCTACATAAAAAGCTCAGTATGTGGCTGAAACCCAGCACTGTGGGGTAGGACTGGGACTCCAGCCAGCTAGCTGAAAAGGAGCAAGATCCAGTTTCAGTGAGAGAACTTGACTCAAGGGAATCAGGGGGTGATAGAGAAGGGCACCTGATATTCTCCTCTGGCTTTGGTGTGTGTTTGCACTTGTACACTAATACATATCACACACACACACACATACACACACTCAAGTTTTTTCTACTAGGTGTCATAGTTAGCCTCAAACCTAGAGGCACCTGGAAAGAATAAACCTCCCTTGAAGAATTGCCCAGATCAGAATGGTCTTTATGCAAGTCTGTGAGACATTCTCTTAATTTCTAATTAATTTATGAGGGCCCAGTCCACTCTAGGCAGTGCCATCCCTGGGCAGGTAGGCCTGGGCACTATATGAATTGTAGCTGAATCTTTGATAAGCAGTATTCCTCCATGGTCTCTTCTTCAGTTCCCTTTTCCAAGTTCATGCCTTGATCTCCTGCCTTGACTGCCCTTGATGAACTCTACTTGCCCAAGTTGCTTTTTGTCATGGTTTCATCACAGCGCCAGGGAAGCAAGCTACAACCCTCTGGATTTGGTGTATGCATGCACATATGTTCATGTATGTAATCTCAGTTCTTGTAGTCTTTCTATTATTAACTGTTTGAGAGTTTTGTCCAACATATTTTGATCATACTTACCACCCCAGATCTTCCCAAGTCCAATCCCCCTTCCATATCTACCCAACTTTGTCTCCTTTTTTAATCATTCAAGAGTGTTCTGTGATTCCCAAGTATTTATTTTTGAATATGTGGTCTCCCACTGGAGTGTGGCTGACTTATCAGGGTGACACTCTTAAAGAAAAGTATCTGTCCCTCTCTCAACAGCTAACAATTGTTATTTGCTCTATGACTATGGGTGGTATTCTGTGCCCAGATTCCTTCTCCATGCTGGAGTTTGGTCTGGAATTTGGGAGCTTGTTTGCCTGTTTATTTTTGAATAAGATTTGGCATGAGTGATTTACTAGTTTTTGGTTTTAAAATTTGTTTTTTATTATACTAATTGTTATATGTTTAAGCACATACATATTCAGACACAAAAAGATAGATGCATATATGGAAGTACTAAGCCACTTTTCTGATTCATTTCCTTATTTGTAGTGAGTCTCAAGATTTTTAGGTAAATGATAGAAACTATCAATAATGGTTGCTTTTCAAGCCTCTGTAGTTTTTATACTTCTTTCCTTTCCTCATTGCCAGTATTTTAGACAGTATTTCGCTATGTAGTTCTACCTGTCCTGGAACTCACTATGTAGACCAGGCTGGACTCAAACTCACAGAAATCAGACTGCCTCTTCTTTCTGAGTGCTGGGACCAAAGGTGTGAGCCACAATGCCCAGCTGTTATCTTCCTGCTCAAATGGATATCTTCCACCCTCTCATTGAGCATCGTGCTGGCAGGGCCTTTAGATTAGTGAAGACTTATCTTAGTAAGAAATTGTCTTTCCAAGGCTGTTGTTTTTCTCATGAACAATAGATATTGGAAATTTTGTTTTTGAACTACTAGAACCCCTAACCTTATTTACATTGCAGAATAAAGTCCACCAGAGTATTTTGCATTATTCCCTCAGTGTGATGTTGAATTTTACTTGCTGGCATTTTGCTGAATAATTATGCATGGCTATTTGTAAAAGCTAATATCATGGTTATGCCTTAGGGAATGTTATTATCAATACTTTGACTATTTTGTAAAAATACAATTAGCAACATGCTTTGCAATCTAGTGTTGTCAGTTTGACTTTGTAAATAAAATTTTATAGAATACAGGTAATCATGACTATTCATTTACTCATTTCAGCCATTTGCATTCTAAGGACAGAGCTGAATAGATTGAGCAGAAACCAGAAAGCCTGTGAAGTCAAAGGTGTGTAGTGTCTGAACCTTGCAGAACAAATTGAAGACTCCTGCTGTGGAATAGTTTAACCAGAATAAGAAAGATTGGTTAACTAAATTTAGAAAAAGTCGTATGATGTTATTTTAGCTCATTTCTTCCTGGGATTGACACTTTCTTCTCTTTAGCATGTTTATTTTTAACATAACTTCTACTAGTCACTTTCTTTGTGGTTAGTATATTTGGCATGTTCCAAATCTCTTAAAAACATTGCATTTTTGTGTGCTATATATACAATTAACTTGATGGATATTATTTGCGTCTTCTGTGCTCTCATGTTTCCTCACTGACAATTTCTAAGCAATAATAGGGATGGATTATAAAGTCTAATTGCTTTTTGCATTTCCTAGTATCTTTGTTTTCTAATGTTGCTTATATATTATTTTAGAGGCATATAATCAAGATAATTAAATTCATAATATGGAGTATCATCTTCAATAAATTAATTTCTTTTTTTCCTAAATGTAATCTTCTCTGAACTGAAAACTGCCTCCTCCATTTCATTTCCAGGAGTTGTTTTAGGTACTTTCATCATTTTATTGTAATTTTCTGTCAGTGTGCTTCTTGCAAAATGATACAGTATTGAGTGTATGTCTACGATCATTTTATTGTTGAATATGGAGTAGTTTTACTAGATTATTTAATCTTTTTAATTTTGTAGTTTTAATTTGAGAAACTAATTCAACTTTTATTATAATTGGTGGTTCAAATAATTTTATTTCTAACCTCCATCTCTCTCAGCTTACACATACCATTGCATTATATATACTTTACCTTAGTGATTATTTTTATGCCTTTAGTTCAGACATGGCTATTTTAATTTAAGTTGCTGTTGTACCATCTTCTCAGTACAGAAGATGAGAACATGAACAATTTCTTTCCTTTTCCTCCCCATTTCTTTCAGTTATCTTATCTCTGTATTATCAGGCAGTAGGATTAGTATTTTCTTAAATTCTAAGTGTAGGTAGTTTGAAGGTGACAGACACACAGATGGATGATTGATAATGAGAACAATAATACACACTTCGTAGAAATATTATGAGGATTTATAATAGTGGCTGACCATTATTACCCAGCTATTGGGTATTAACTTTTAATTATCATTTTATTGTTACTTATAGTTCTTACATTTCTTGGCTCATAGGGCTAGATGAATTTGATGTCATTCCATTTATAGTTTGATTATCTGAAATTACGTCTTTAGTTACTATTTTAAGGAGTTGTATAAACCATGCTTCTTATTTTCTGTCCAAAGTAAACTACTTGTTTTGTTTTCCCACATGACCCATGGCTTGGCTGTGGATATCATGCATTTTCGCCTGACTTTACATCTTTGTGGAGAAATTTAATTTAGTCTCTACTATATTTAATCTTAGAGTAGTCCATCATTTAGCCTTAATTTCCTCAACCTTTTTCATTTTTGAAGTTTAATAGAGGCAGAGTTGTTTTTATTTCTATACTATACCTTTTGGTTGTTATTTGAGTTTTCTTTAGTAATGGTAATTATTTGACTGTCATTGTGCTATTTCCACAAATATCATCTTTCCCTTCATTTTCATCTTTGTTCACTTTGCTCACTACTTTTTGCATCCAGGTCCCTGAGCTTTTTTTTGGTGGGTGTCTTGTAGTGTTCATCTTCCCCCGCTTCTGCACTTTTAAAATTGGGGCAGGGCATTCTGTTTTTATTGAATGTATTTCAATAACTTGATTCTTCCCTAGGGTTATTTCAGGGGACTGTGCAAGGCAGTACTCATTTTATGCAAGCAGATCTTTTCTTTCATGTTCAGTTATACATGAAGAATGAATTTATCCTATGACTGTGCTTCCCAATTTCCTACAGCTTCAGTGGTGGAATTGCATAAGTAATGCAGGGCATTGCTCTCCCACATTACTGTAGGCTGCTTCTTGCAACTGGCCCATCAATGTCCTGTCTCTTACCGGCCCACTTTGCTTTTATCTTTGCATCAGCGGAGGTTCAGGGTGAATTTCATCACAAACCTGCCCTCCTATTTCCATTCTTGCTAGCTGGGAATTGTCACTGTTGCTTTGTAAGCTTCCTGTATGTGCATGTGATGTTTCTTGGATTTCATCTCATATCCCCATATGAATCTCCAAGCTCTGGATACCCTCTCTTTGTTTCACTCTTTAGTAGGAAAAAATGTCTTCTTTTCTCCATGTGTGAGTTTAAGTAGTATTGATTTTGTCTTCTGGATGTCTGATTATGCCACCTTTACTACCATGAAAAAAATCACGAGAGCAAATACATTTGTTGTTACTAATTAGTAATCCTGGAATCTGGTTTTATGTTTTAGCATTGGCCATCGACACATGTAAAACAGTATTTCCTTTTCACTATCAGAGCAAGCTGCCAAGCCCCAACAGTTTCCCCCGTTGTATGATACACTGCATGAAAGAACTGCCTCATTAATCATTAAATAGTCAGCTCTAGGTCCACAAGGATTTCCTGTCGATGGGTGCCTGCCAGAGGAGACAGCTCCCTCATCCTCTCCTCCCAGTGACCAGCTATTTATATTCTGCCTGCAATATTTATTAGACAAAGTGTCAGTGGATTTTGGTTTAATTCACCCTTTTAAGAAATTTCACCAAAGACTGGAGAAATACCTTCTCGGGCTTTGCTATGCTTGACAGTCATCCTTGTCTGGGAAACACTGCAACCTCCCTCTGTTTCAAAGCTTTCTCCCCTTCAAAGCTCAGCAAGCATCCTCTTCTTTTCTAAGGACAGCTCTAACTGCCAGGCACACAACCCAGGCTGCCTTTTCTGATTTCCTAAAGTCTCTCCTTCCATATGGTTGTGTGTTGGGTTATTTTCCCCAGACACAATGCTTATATAGAAACGTCGGTCCTATGAGTCACCATTTGGGTAACTTCAATGCCTTTGCTTCTCTCTGCCTCAGTATCTTAACCTAGAGAAGAGGTTATTCATTTGCCTTTTTTCCCCTTGTTTTTAAAATGTTTGATTAAGCACAACTCCTCAAGGTTTTAAAAACAGACCTAAATAAATTAAGATGGCATTTGTTTGTGATAAGCATTGTGGGAGTGCTTATTATTATAAGTGATCACGTGAAGGGACATGGGTGCATTTGGTGTCTAGTATACAGTATATTTTGTGTCTAACCCCTGTGCCAGGGGCTTCAGCCAGTGAATTCTCATGAGGACAGGTCAGGTATCAGAATTCTCTCTCTTTAAAAGATTTGTTTTCATTTTATTTGTGTGTATGGTGTGTGTGTGTGTGTGTGTGTGTGTACTTGAATACAGGAGCCTATAGAAGCCAAAACAGCATCAGATTTCCTGCAGTTGTGTCGTGAGCTGCCTGCTGTGGATGCTGAGAACTTAACTGGGGTCCCCTGGAGGAGCAGCAAGCACTCTCAACTGCTCAGCCATCTCTCCAATCTCTTAAAATTCTTTTCTGATGAATGTGAGATGTAGGTTTTCTTTTCTTTTCTAATGACTTTATTGAAGTATAATCTTTCGCACAATAAACTACATATGAAAGTTATATTTTATTACTACTATACTTTATATTGTTTATATTTATATACTTTATACTACTATAAAACATCACTACAAACATAAAAAATACACCCAGCATCCTAAAATGATTCCCTTGACTCCTATTTAAATCTATCCTTTTTTACTCTCGTGTTTCTCTACAGTGATTGGCCTAATGTCCATTTGTTTCTTTATTTGGTTTGGTTTGATTTGGTTTGGTTTTTCATGATAGGGTTTCTCTGTGTAACAACCCTAGCTGTCCTTGAAGTAGCCCTGTAGACCAGCCTGACCTCAAACTCACAGAGATTCGCCTGCCTCTGCCTCCTAGTTGCTAGGATTAAAGAAAGATGTGTGCTGCCTTGCTTCAATCTGTTCCTAGGGACTGATTTGTATTTTCCAGAAATTACATCGCTGAAAGTCTAAAATTAACTTCCACTTTTTAATTGGTATACTAATCATACATATAAATCTTTTATTTGTTACCCTGAGATATGCAGTCTGTTGTTGTCAACAGTAATTACCCAACAGCGCTGTAAAACTTTAGAACTTATTTCTCCTGAGCAACCGCACACTTGGACCCAACAGTCCATTTATGTGTCCATATTTTTTCCATGTAATGTAACAATTTTAAGATAGAATCAAGTTGTCATATGTATCACTAGCCCACTCTTCTTGTTACTCACTGATAGTCAATGGTTTGGATATAACATTGTTTATCCAATGAACTGTTGCTAGGCATTGGACTGCTTCTAGGGTTTGGAGTATACTAACAACTGCTATGAATAACCAAGCATAAGATATTGTGCGGTTGCTTTCATTGGAACTAGAGTGAACTCCCTGGACGATTTTGTATATATACACATTTAATGATCGTATAAAAAAAAAACCAACAAATTCTTCTGCCTAGTTTTCCTCTTCCTGCAAACCTTTTGCTTATGGAACTAAAATGTTGAAAATAAATTTTGAATGTAGCTCCAGATAATAGAGAAACCATGTTTGGTTCTCTGGTATAAAATCACAAGTCAAGAATTTGCAATTTCTGTCATCCTTTCAGTCAGAACCAAAATCGATGATGGGCTTTCTATGCTCAAGAGACATGGACGGTCGGATTCTACATCCTTGAGGTGGTCTGGGGATAGGAGAGGCAAATTATCATACACATGGGATTATGTTCTCCCAGATGCTTTGTTAAAATTACTCCTATGGAATTAGACAGTGAGATCTTAAGAGAGTGATTCATTTATGAGTCCTTATGAGTGGGAATGAAGAGGATACAGCAAGAAGATTGCAGCCTGCAGCTAAAAGGAGGGCTCTTATCCTTGCTGGTCATATTAGAACCCTCACCTTACACCTCCTGTCTCCATCACTGTGAGAAATGGATTTCTGCTGTTTCTCAGTCACACAGTCTGTAGGGTTTTGTTTCAGTAGCCCAAACTATGATGCCTACTGTACACATTTTTAAATGAGTGTTTGAATGAACTTTTATTTTTATTTTAGTCTGTCTGTTAGCATAGAATTTTCCACAGTCCTGGGATTTTACTTCTTAAAGAGTGGATTTCATAACAATGTTTTTTCAGCTTGGTCTCAGATTAAGGCACTGACATGTATAGATAGGATTCTTATTTTATTTGCCCTCCATCTATGCTGTATTTGATTATTCACGGTTTAAACACATTTTTAAATTCTACAACTAAAATATAATTTTCTTATTTTCTCTTGCTGTGGTACTAAACACAAACCTATGAATGCAATAGGTTTTCGTTGTGTGTTTCCTAACACATTGACTCATATTGTTATGCATAGAGGGACTAGTTGATACTCATCTAACATTTACTTATTGGATGCACAATGCATATCAGGTGTCATTTTAAGGGATTTGAATATAAAACTGACCACTTCAGACAGCATTTTCTGCCTTTATACAGTTTCAATAGTCGTCCAGGTGGTGGTAAAGAAGAAATAAATGGAATAAATGTGTTTTCCGATGTATCACAGGATAACAAGGATGAGAGGGAAAGTAAAGTGGGGATGCCTGCCACCGACAAGCAAGCTATACAGATATCAATAGCTGTCTCCTTTAGGTGGAGAGTCAGCATGCACCAAAGCCAGTGGGAGCCGCCCTGGCAACATTTTGCAGGGGCACTGTTATTGCAGTGAGATAGATAAGGATAAAAACCTTGCACAGAGCTCAGAGGCAGAAAACTATCCCAAGTTCTTTATGGCAGCTTTAACTCCTTGAATGACATCTAGGCTCGATGTAATTCTAGGATGTTTTAAGACACTAAACTCTTTTGCTTGCTTGTTTATTTGTTTGTTTTATAAAAACTAACAGTTGTCCATCCCTTGAAAGAAATACATTCTAAAATGGCCCAGTTCAAAAATACCTGCCAGTGAAGTGTTGAACAAGTTATAAATTTCTTTGCATCTTATATGGCTGAAGTTGAACCAATTGTTATTATTACATATGATCATTGTTGCACCGAGAACAAGCATCTTTTATTCTGCTTGTTAAGATTATTCAGTCATACAGGACCCTCTGAGTCTTTGGCTACTTCTTCAGGTTGCACACCGTATGTCTGAGGCTCAGATAATTTTTACAGTTGGATGCTTGTTCTGTGTCAGGGCTTTGTGACGCCACAGAGAAATGGTTACCAGTAGAACTAGCTTGATAAAGTCAAAGATGTGTTTTAGCAATTTCAGATCATTATGTAGTAGGGAAGAATAGTGGTACCCGGGGCTGCCAGTATATTTTCATTTGATGAATGGTTAATGGATGAATGTAATGGTTAATATTGACTGCCAAAATGGCAGACCTAGATTCACCCAGGAGACAAATTTCTGGGTATGTCTGTGTGGGAATTTCTAGACTGGGTTAATGGAGGTGGGAAGACCCACTCTGGATAAGGTTGGTTGGCACCATACCACGGGCCAGCACCTTGGACTAACTAAAACAAGAGATGTAAGCCATCAACTCTCTTGACTTTCCAACCAGCCTCAATGTCACCAACTGCCTCACGTTTTTGCCACCATTCTTTCCCTGCCCTGGTGGACTATACCTTTACACTGTGAGGCAGAAGAAATCCTTCCTTAAGTGGCTCTTCTAGGCTATCTTGTCACAGCAGTACAGAGAAAAGCTGACACACGCACTGTAAGTGAAAGTCAAAAGGATAATGAAAAGAAGGAACACTTCTTTGGTCCCCAGCACTCAATGTTCCTTGTGTTGACCACTCCAAGGTGATCAGTTGACTTAAGCTACAGAACTAAGCCAGTGAGAGAGGAGAGCAGAGGAGCAAGCTTTCTGGTTACTTAAAACATATCTCCAATAGTTTTGAGTAATGTTTTGTAGTTTAAGGACTTCATGGCTGATTTAGAAAGTTATTTTTAGAATAATAATGAATTTTATTATGTTAAAAAATCTTTATTTCCCCATAGAAGTATTCATCTAAAATTATAAACAGCTTGGCTGATGAATTCTTTGGCAGGTAATGGTGCTTGCTTTCAAGCCTAATGACATGAATCTACAAAATTCTCGTGTTGAAAGGCAAGAACTGACACCCTCAAGCTGTCTCTGAGCATTATTCTTGCCACCCACTCCAAGAAAGAAATGCAAATATCAAATAAATATTTTAAAATTTTATTTCTTCGTTTAAATGTATTTTATACAGTTTAAGAGCATTCGAGGCAGAAATAAAAGGTATCATCTAATTGTATCTTAAACAACACATAATAACTTTATTGAGAGGTACTTAACTGCTTTAATAAAGAATCTCTCTTCTACCTCAGTTGCTTTTTAAAAAATCTTCTACATGTCAACTACAACGTATTATCTCTAGACATAAAAAATATGTTTCTTCAGGTGGAGAGAAAAGGATTGTAATTTTAAGGCTAGACTGGGATACATAAAGTAATTGATTTGAAACAAAATCCAAAATACGCTCTTTCTAGTTCTTGCTTTAAATTGAAATTATAGTTGTGAAAATTTGCAATCTCTACTAGCATTCATGAGAATTAGATGATGTCATATATTTGCAGTAATATTCCTTTCAAGTGAATCATCTAGAATTTACTACTTAAAACGAAGGGGAAAGTACATAAAGAAAGAATGTAAGGAATTTACAGAAACTGAGAGGGTCTGCATCTGTCCAAGTGAATGGCTCCTTGAGGAAAATCGGTTTTCTTATAACATCTGGTTCATATTTTGCATAAATAAAAACACAAGTTCAGGCCAGAAGTAACAGACATGAGGAATGGAAGGGTGAACTGTGGGTTTTCTTGCCGAATCACTTATATAACAGCCAAGAAGTCTACTTAGATGAAACGTCATCGGATGAGACACCAGCCAAGAGAGAAGGAAGAACCTCATGAGACCCCAAGAAAATGAATGAAATTACTAGGTAATTAAAAACAAAACAAAACATTGGGGTAGTATGTAGAGTTGAAGGACTTCACTCAGTCAAAACACCAATTACCAATGTCTCCTGGGGACCATTTATGATGTTAACCACAGAAATTCCATGTTTTAGTCAATATGCCTTATCAATCACAGCAGTGTTCTTACTTGTGTGATCCGTTTTCTGTCATCTCTGTTCAGTTTCAGTCTGGAAGAAGATAACATGTCAATTAACTGTGGAAACAGGAACATACCATCACTCTGGTACATAGGCTAGTGGAATGGCTCATCCATGGAAATACCATCTCCAATGATTATGTTGGAAACCAACTTGAAGTTGCGTGTCATTGATTATTTGTTCCTCAGCTAAATTTTCTTCTGGATTTTTTTTCTATATAGAAAGTGAGGTCATAAATTAAAATTAAATAATACAGACTATGATTAAACGGCAATAACAGCAAATGGTGATATAGTTTAAATAAATGAGTTCAATAAAACAACTGGGGTTACTTTTGTTATTTTCTATACATGAGTTAGCTGCTTTGAGTCAGACAAGTTTTGTCTGGTGTTTTTTCATTTGTTTGGTTTTTTTTTTCCTTTTGCTCCACAAAGCCAGGGAAGGAAGTAAGGGAAGGAAAAGTTTGCATGCCTCTTACTGACCCAGATATTCTGGTTATATAAACTAGTCATTTAATAGATCCATTAAAGCTAGTTTAAGCCTCCAAAATCAAAATATTAAAGAAAATACTGGAAAAATATAGATCTTGGTGAAAATTAAAATTAAGAAAAACAATGCATTTGTGTAGGGTTCTTAAAGCATGGCTCATCTGTGTTTGTGCTAATGAGCTTTCTTTGCTAATTACTTTTCTTTATGATTCAGTAAGAACTTTGCTGACAAACACTAAAATAAGCTGATTAGCCTTCTGGTGATATTTTGGCAATAACTATTACATTCTAGATTAAATGTACCAATTTAGCTATTATGAATTTAAAATGTATAACTTTTGACCCACCATTTCTAAAATTAATTCTAATAGAATAAATACACAGAATCATATAGGAGAGTGATTAATTTAACATTTTGGCAATTGTGAAAACTGGAACCAATTTAAAGTTCTAAGTAGGAGCAGGTTCCAAATACGTGGGTTTCTGAATGTGCCAGGAGTCTGATTTAATCACTGTGAAAGGGATAGGAGAGACCAGCCAATGCCACTCTTGAATTTCATGTTTGCTTTTTGAGTCAATCACTCCCAAGAATGCTGGCTTTACTCAGTGGCACAGTGTGGGACATAGCCTGGAATAGTCACCAATGAAAACTGTGATGATTCATTTCCACAATCCCATATAGTCTTTGAATTGGTCACAGCCTATTTTGAAGATGCTTATGTAAAACCAGCCAACAACTCTAGATTCCCACTTCCTTGGCTTCTTTATCTCCGGCCGCCTTTTGATTCTCCATTTCCCAGCACCCAAATGATAGCATCCTATAAGTTATGTTACAAATAAATATGAGAGTGTCAGCTTTTCTCTTTTTGGTTCTCACGTTCTATTACTACACCTAGTTCAGCACTTCTCAGCATTGTCTATGATCATGTTGTTTTTTTCTCAGGTCTTTTTTTCCCCCTCAGGTCTTGAAACAACCATATTAACCATCTAGCTGGGAATCTGCATAGGTAGACCTAACTCTTCGATGTGACTTAAGACTCTGCTCTTCTCCCATTCAGTAGGTTGCCTTTTTGTCTTAATGACTGTGTCTTTTGCTTTACAGAAGCTTCTCAGTTTCAGGAGGTCCCATTTATTCATTGTTGCTCTTATTGTCTGTGCCCTTGGGGTTTTACATAAGAACTGGTCACCAGTGCCCACGTGCTGCAGGCTACTTCCCACTTTTTCTTCTATCAGGTTCATCCCACATCAGACAAAGGTCTGATCTCCAAAATATACAAAGAACTCAAGAAACTAGACATTAAAATTCTAAATACCCCAATTAAAAAATGGGGTAAGGATCTGAATAGAGAATTCTCAACAGAGGATGTTCGAATGGCCAAAAGATACTTAAGGTCATGTTCAACTTCCTTAGCAATCAGGGAAATGCAGATCAAAAC
>PVIU01024632.1:0-25223 GCA_004026605.1 Ondatra zibethicus
AGACATAACATCTTTTAGATCTCTTATTTCTCTGTTCATTTTTTGTCTGATTGACCTGTTCAGTGGTGAGAGGGGAGTGTTGAAGTCTCCCACTATCAGTGTGTGGGGTTTAATATATGATTTAAGCTTTTGAAGTGTTTCTTTGACATATGAAGGTGCCCTTGTATTTGGAGCATAGATGTTCAATATTGAAATTTCCTCTTGATGGATTTTCCCTGTGACTAATATGAAATGTCCTTTTTTGTCTCTTTTGACTGATTTTAGCTTGAAGTCTATTTTGTTAGATATTAGGATAGCTATACCTGCTTGTTTCTTAGGTCCATTTGATTGGTATATTTTTTCCCAACCTTTTACTTTGAGATGATGTCTGTCTTTGAGGTTGAGATGTGTTTCTTGTATGCAGAAGAAGGATGGGTTCTGTTTTCGTATTCAATCTGTTAGCTTGTGCCTTTTTGTGGGTGAGTTGAGTCCATTTACATTTAGGGATATTAATGACCAGTGGTTGCTATCTCCTGTTAATTTGGTTTTCCTCATTGGTGATGTTATTTTGTGCATTTTTTTTCTTCTTCGGGATTTGTTGTAATTAGATCATCAATTGTGCGTGTTTTTGTTGGTGTAGCCATCTTGCTTGGGTTGGAGATTTCCTTCTATTATTTTGTGTAGGGCTGGGTTTGTGGCTAGATATTAGTGAAATCTAGGTTTGTCATGGAATATCTTGTTTTGTCCTTCTATGGTGATCGAAAGTTTTGCTGGGTATAGTAGCCTGGGCTGGCATCCATGGTTTCTCAATTTCTGCATAATGTTTGACCATGACCTTCTGGCTTTCACTGTCTCCACTGAGAAGTCAGGTGTAATTCTGATAGGTCTACCTTTATATGTTACTTGTCCTTTTTTCTTTGCAGCTCTTAATATTCTTTCTTTACTCTGTATGTTTAGTGTTTTGATTATTATGTGGCGAGAGGACTTTTTTTGGATCCAGTCTGTTTGGTGTTCTGTAAGCTTCTTGTATCTTCATAGGCGGGAATGCCTTGAGGTTTGCCAAAGCCCATTGTGGCATCAAAGGATTCGTGGATCTAAGCCTGAAAAAGCCAGCTTCTCCAAGCCACGCCTTCGCCCATCTGAAAACTGCCCCTTGCTGTCACTGAACTGTACCACTGAAACCTGGCATCTCAAGGGGTCTCATTTATTTCTCTACCTTTGCATGCAATGCCTTTCCTCATGGGGCACCACTTCCAGTTCTTAGAAATGCTGCCTCTCTGAAAGCGGATGCCATCAGGAAGTTTTGAGTCTCTCCTCCACCTCTCTCGCCAGCTCTGTGGCCTGGTGAAGGTAACTCAAACACTGTGCCTCGGGAGTCCTCGTCTGAACAGTGAAAATGGTTGAGGTCCTACTCCACAACATGAAGCACAGGAAGTCACTAAGTACACAAAAAGCATCTGGCCTAATTCCCAGCAGACAACAGACTCCACATGCCAGCTGTTGTTCTCACAGCGGTGTGGTGTAGGAATAGCAAAACCAGGGTGGCAGAACATAATCTTTTGTTCAAGGAACAATAACAGTGAGAAATATTTGGGAACTGCATCACGGCCTAGATTACCAAGAATGAAATTCTTAAACTGAGAGTTAGAATTCCCGCTTTAGTAAACCGTCATTCGTCTGACAAAATTCTGCCTGATCACTTGGCCCAATGACTGCCAGGAAGCAGGAACTTGATAATGACTTCTTGTCCACCAGGTAAGTCTGCTCAGTGCTGCCACCCACACAAGGCAGTTCTTTGGATGGGGAAGGTAAACTCTAGCAGAGATTCAACACAACTGCTACCTGAACAGCCTAAGCAGAACGTGCAGTCCAGCTCAGACCCTGGACCCTGGAGCAGTGGTCAGTATGGACAGTTGTAGGAGCTTTAACTCACTGTTGCACACCCTTAGCAGTCAACAGGGGGATGCACAGGGTAGATTTTATAAATTATTATCCTAAACAAAATCTCCCTTCTTACTTTTCCCAGCGGTAATGATTCTGAATTAAGTTTGAGACTCTACCATGTTAGCAGGACACGTCCAGTCCCACAGTTCTCGGTTCTGTGGCTGCAATGTATAGAAAGCCAAAGTGGCCGAGCTAAAATGTCTCCTGCATAAACAAGAGCAGAAGTAAACAGGCATCAGGAACCAAGCAGACGGCTGCGTTCCCTTTCCAAACATGGGTGAGCAGAGACATCCAGGCCAGATGCTCCAGATGACTAAACCACGTCACATGACCTCCCTCGTGGTGGGTAGCAACATAGAAACTTTTGGCTCTCACACACGACAGTAATAAAATTACGTTTGCTTGGAGAATTACTGTAGGAAGAGACATGAGCGGAAATTAGTGAAGTTTAGAAAGCATAGAAGTAAAACTAGTGAGGTCAGAACTCACTTCTGTGCAAACAGGTAAAGTGTGCTATCAGGAGGCAAAAACGTACATATTAGGAAAAAAAAATGTAATTTATAGTCCTGAATGATTAACTGAAATAATTTTATTTAATGTTTTATGTCTAAGAGCAAATCCAGTGGGTATCATCTGTAATAGTAAATCAGAAAATAAAGAAAAATTTTGCCTGCAATAAAAACAGGAAGAGTAAAAAGGAATCAGTAACTACATACATACACACATGCACATATGTATATATATATATATATCCACACATATATACATACCCACACACATACAGAAATGGCATTTCCTTACCAACAGAAACTATAAAACACAGGTGTACTGTCAGCTGCTGCGACCAGGGAAGGGACCATTTGCAGCACCGCCATGACAACAGCGTGGCGCTACGTCAGCAATGGGATGGCACCACACATGTGGTCCTCGCATCTGCTTGACTAAGGAAGGGCTACCAGAGACTACAAGAAAGCGGAGGAGCCTGTTGAACACGAAAACAAAGCCTTCCTACAGCTTCCTACCTGTGCAGAATAGAACCCAGGTATTTAAAGTCCTGTCTAGGAAAACAACACCTTAAGACTTATTCAGAGAGTATTAGCAGCCATCGCCAGGGCATGAGGGTAGGGAAAGATTACTTAAACAAGGCACAAGCGTGCAAAGAGGAGAAATCTAAAGGGACAGGCTTATCTAGCTATATTTTAACATGTAGCTCAAAAAACTTCTCAGTAAACAAACCTCTGAGTACTTCTTCAGAAATCAGAGCACACCTGCTTCAGGGGTTATAATATGCACACAGGGACCAACCTAGCTTTGCAAGAAACTCATTTAAAGGAAGGAAATCATTCTTGCATAATCTGTTCTTTCTAGCCTGTAGTATCACTTGGTATTGATCCTGTTGATGCAACTCCCCCAATCTATTAATTCACTCATTCACTTTTGTTTTGTCGAGACAAGGTTTCTCTGTGTAGCCCTGGCTGTCCTGGAACCAGGCTGGCCCAGAACTCAAAGAGATCCACCTGCTTCTGCCTCAAGTGCTGGAATTAAAGGTGTGCGCCACCAACACCTGGCTTGAAAGTTATATAAAAACAAACATTTCTTCCATTTGATATTTTTTGCTTCTTTATTAAGTATCAGGTGTTCGAAGATGTGTGGATTGATATCTGGGTCTTCTATTCGGTTCCACTGGTCCTCCTGTCTGTTCTTATGCCAGTAATAGGCTGTTTTCAGTACTGTAGCTCTGTAGTAGAGTTTGAAGTCAGGGATTGTGATGCCTCCAGATGTTCTTTTGTTGCCCAGGATTGTTTTGGCTATCCTGGGTATTTTGCTTTTCCAAATGAAGTTGAGTACCGTTTTTTCAAGGTCCTTGAAGAATTGTGTTGGGATTTTGATGGGCATTGTGTTGAATCTGTAGATTGCTTTCGGTAGGATTGCCATTTTTACTATATTAATTCTGCCTACCCAAGAGCATGGGAGGTCTTTCCATTTTCTGGTGTCTTCTTCAATTTCTTTCTTCAAAGATTCAAAGTTCTTGTCATACAAGTCTTCCACTTGTTTGGTTAGAGTTACTCCGAGGTATTTTATGCCATTTGTGGCTATTGTGAAGGGTGTTGATTCTCTGATTTCTTCCTCAGCCCTTTTATTATCTGTGTACAGGAGGGATACTGATTTTATTGAGTTAATCTTGTATCCTGCTACATTGCTGAATGTGTTTATGAGTTGTAGAAGTTCCTTGGTAGAATTTTTGGGATCACTTATGTAAACTATCATATCATCAGCAAACAGTGAAAGAAAGTATATTCAACAAGTGGTGCTGGCATAACTGGATATCAACATGTAGAAAAATGAAAATAGACCCATATCTATCACCATGTACAAAACTCAAATCCAAATGGATCAAAGACCTCAACATAAAGCCAGCCACACTGAACCTTATAGAAGAGAAAGTGGGAAGTACGCTTGAATGAATTGGCACAGGGAACCACTTCCTAAAAAGAACCCCAGCAGCACAGACACTGAGAGAAACAATTAATCAATGGGACCTCCTGAAACTGAAAAGCTTCTGTAAAGCAAAGGACATGGTCAACAAGATAGAACGCCAGCCTACAGAATGGGAAAAGATCTTCACTAATCCCACATCAGACAGAGGTCTGATCTCCAAAATATACAAAGAACTCAAGAAACTGGACTCCAAAAGAACACATAATCCAATAAAAAAAAATGGTGCACAGACCTAAACAGAGAACTCTCAACAGAGGAATCTAAAATGGCTGAAAGACACTTAAGGAAATGTTCAACATCCTTAGTCATCAGAGAATTGCAAATCAAAACAACTCTGAGATTCTACCTTACACCTGTAAGAATGGCCAAGATCAAAAACACTGATAACAACTTATGCTGGAGAGGTTGTGGGGAAAAGGGAACACTTCTGCACTGCTGGTGGGAATGCAAGCTGGTACAACCCCTATGGATGTCAGTGTGGCGATTTCTCAGAAAATTAGGAAACAACCTTCCTCAAGACCCAGTAATACCACTTTTAGGTATATATCCAAAGGATGCTCAATTGTGCCACAAGGGCATGTGCTCAACTATGTTCATAGCAGCTTTATTTGTCATAGCCAGAAACTGGAAACAACCTAAATGCCCCTTGATCGAAGAATTAATTTAAAAAATGTGGTACATTTACACAATGGAGTACTAAACAGTAGAAAAAAATAACGACAGCTTGAATTTTGCAGGAAAATGGATGGAGCTAGAAAGCACTATTTTGAGTGAGGTAACCCAGACACAGAAAAACAATTATCACATGTACTCACTCATAGGTGGTTTTTAAACATAAAGCAAAGAAAGCCAGCCTACAAACCACAATCCCAGAGAACTTAGACAACAATAAGGATACTAAGAGAGACTTACATAGATCTAATCTACATGGGAAGTAGAAAGTATAAAAAGACAAGATCTCCTGAGTAAATTGGGAGCATGGGGACCTTGGAGGAGGATTGAAGGAGGGAGGGGAGTTGTAGGGAGGGGAGCAGAGAAAAATGTAAAGCTTAATAAATATCATGGAAAAAAAAACATTTCTGTCATCTATTGTATTCACCTGTTAATACAGGCAACATCCTGCCTCAGTTGCCACCCCCAGGAACCACGGGAGCACCGTGGAGCTGAATGGAAGCTATGCTCTACCCACTGGAATTACAGAGGAGATGGGTTGTTTCATGCAGGTAGGAGCACTCCCCACACTCACCTGACAGCCACAGGTGACAGACAACCAAAGTTCTCACAGACACAGACCTTTGAGAATGGGATCCCAAACTCCCAGGGACAGATCAAGTTTTCTGCCATGAGCCACATCTAAACTACCAAAGGTTCTCCCCTGAATCTAAGATGGGGGTAAGCATAGTCTAAAGGGCAGGAGCAGGGGGCACCTTTTCACGAACTGTGGATGGAATTTTACTACCAGAGGTGACGGGATTTGGAGGACAGCTACCCCCACCTGTTTCACTGGTATCAATTTGCATGACTGAAAATATCTCCTCTGCCTCCACCACTCTGAGATGGGCTGCTGCACAGCCTTTCATGGAGCAAGCCTGGTTCACGGCTGTTGGGATGTTCACTTGCGTCAGACATGCTACGGTGAGCAGATGCTGGGGAAAACTGCTTCGGCCTCAAGCAGGAGCATGCCAAAGATAACTATGAGACAATGACATGGGGGGCAGGGGGAGGCATTGCTGTAGCGTTTGCCATCACCCACATCCCTACCAGAACGTTAAGGACAGAGAAATGGTAAGCGGCTCATATAAAGATACAACATGACATGCAACAGTAAACATGTGTTTAGAATCATACTTTCCTTTTCTAGAGCAAGGCCAGGGGACCTCTCTCGTAAGCACGGCTTACTAACAAGAGGCTGTTCATTCTCTAGACTTATCTCTGGCTTGCATGTATCCTTCACAAATGCCTAGAAACATTTTACTAACAGCTGCAGACATGTATCAAGGAAAAGCATCAGATGAATGAGCATCCAGTTTATAGTCCAGACCCAACAACATAAAGAGTGACAGAAGTGAGGCTCTGGGGCTTAATCCTGAGGAGGCTTTGGAAGGCTCTGGAGAGCTGGCTTCAGCTTTCACACTGGCAAGAATGAACATGAGGAACCAGGACCTTTCTTAGGTGACTTCTGGAAAACTGTCACCAAAACCGAGGGCACATTATAGAAGCAGTCTTCCACATCTGTACACTCAGCCAGCCATGGCTCAACAGCAGCCGCCACAGCAGCACCAACAGTAGCAACGGCAGTAGCCAGCTGCAAAGTCAGGAAGTCACAAAAAACAAAATTTGCATTTGCCACATGTCCAGCACAACACATCTACAGAAACGGTGTGGGTGCATCCCAAGGTGGCCTATGACATAGCAATAACCTTCACAGCTTTTGCACCGTATTGGGTCTCTAACCTGGCGATGCATCGAGTGTGTCCGTGGATGTATGTGGTGCCCGTCAAACACTGCTCGGCTTCACACAAGGCACGAGGGCATCTGTGAATCTGGTGTGAACAGAGGTTTCCAAGACCCAGTCCCCTATGGATTCCCTGGTAAATCTACCTCCATCTGACATAGAAAAAGATTTATAAAGTTACCCTTAGGATTTCATATTAACTTAATGTATATTTCTAAACTGAAAACGCTATTTAAAAAAAAAACAAAAAACAAAAAAACAAATGTGTGTTGTAAAAATCAGAAGGTTAAAAAAATTTTAAAAATTCAGGAGGTTAATAATACTTTTAAAGAACACCTCTTATTAACCAATATGGGATGCATTCCCGCCCCCCAACCTACAAATGTGAGCTCACTGCGCCCGTCAGCAGCGGTGCTGGGGGAAAGCTGCTGAGAGCTGCTCCGGCAGCAGGGCTGCTGTCCACCTGCAGCTCCTTCTCCACAGTCAGATGTCACCTGCAGCTCCTTCTCCACAGTCAGGTGTCACCTGCAGCTCCTTCTCCACAGTCAGATGTTAGGGACCCATCCTCCCCCCGCCAGAATCCCTGCCACTCCTTCTGCTCCTCCTTCACCCAGCCCTGCCCTTTCATCCCACAGAATTAGTAACCATTGCCCAACCAAGGCTTGGCAAAGTCAATCCGTCCTTGTCAAATCAGACCATAGTCTGAATGCAGAGGAGGGGCCTCCACAAACTGAACCACCAGGAAAAAAATATAAAATCAACATTTGTTCCAGCCAATTCTCCCCTCCATGGGCTTCTCACTGCCCATTCTGGGGCCAGGGACGCTGGTTCTGACATGTACTGACAACCCTGGGAAGACAGAGGCTCAGAGAACTGAGATCAGACCTTAATCCAAACCACATATCAAATTTACAAAGCACCTCCCCATTTCCAGGAGGCCTAACCCCCATTTCCACGAAGCCTAACCCCCCATTTCCACAAAGCCTAACCTGCCCCCCCATTTCCATGAAGCCTAACCCCATTTCCACAAGAACTAACGCAGGCAAAGGATTCTGCTACACTGAGCGAAAAGGAATCTGGGGGAGCCTGATGCTTCTTGCGTCCCCTTGTCGTACATCAGAGGCTGTGGTAAGGCAGCTTTTTAATATGGAGTTCACTTGCAAGAGAATTATATATTCTATGATTTATCCTCAGTCTCCATTCTGTGACATGGAAAAAACAAACCACCACAACCACACACACCTAGAAGGACAGGTGTGATAATAATGTCCCATATGTTGAAGTATCAGTTATTCTCTCACTTGAGGTTTGAGAATTCAAGGGCCAGGGCAGTTCTTACTTAGACAAAGAAAGGGGTTGGAACTGCAGCCTAGGCAGCTTAATTCCAGATCCCATGCTAGTGCTTAGCAGTTTTAAGTCAATGTCCCTAACTGACGTTGGACTTCCAAGCTGAAGAATGTCTAGGGACATTTTTGGCAGTCACGACTGAGGATGGATGCTACTGGTATCTAGTGCGTGGAAGCATTCCCCACAGCAAGGAGTTATCTGTCAACAGTGCTGAGGCTGAGACACTCTCCCGGCTAACTCGAGCAACCTTCTGTCCTGCTCACTGCGACACTGTCCAGGTGGGAGTGCAGGGCAGAGGACACACACCAGAAACTCAGTGTAACAGATGAAACAGAAGTTTGTTTTATTCAACTGTTCACAAACAAACAAGAATAACAGCAAATAAAATTATTATTAAAGCAGAAAAGTTCTCAAGATTACAGCTTGGATTACAAGAGTTTGTCTACATGTGAATGATTGTACCTCACACGTGTATAATCCCTGCAGAGGTCAGAAGAGGGCACTGTGTTCCCGGAACTGGAGTAAGGAATGGTTGTAAGCTATCAAGTCGGCACCTGGAACCAAACTCTTGCTTCTGCAAGAACAACGGGAGCGCTGAGCCATTGAGTTATTTCTCTGGCCCCTGGGTTCCAAGTTTTGAAGATGACACACAGTTAGCTCCTCTAGAGAATTTCCACCACCTTTGCCTACTCTCAGAGGCTTGGGAAGCAGCCAAAAAAAGATGAGGGTCCTTGTGGTCCCACCTTTCCCCAGCTGAGGGAGACATCCTCATCTGAGCTTCAGCACGTGACTTCTGTTCTCCCTTTACCTCTGTCCACTCAGGTACCACTTCCATGGCAGAGCTAGGCCTTTAGTGGTCAGATTCCTCTGACCCCTTTCTTGGTGACTCATTATTGCTGCTAGTCAGACACACTTTTATTTTCCCATGAGATTTCATTCAGCTTTATAATGATTAAACTTCTACAAAGAAGAAAAGCTGTATCAGATATTTCAGCTGCCAGAACACTAGAAGTTGTATTTTCTGAGGTATTTTTCTTTAATCTCCGCTCCCATGTTGTTGAAGTCCTTTACACTTCAGGAGATCAGGTAAACTGCCTGAAGGGCAAGAGGTTCTAAGAACTAAAAGTGGTTGTTGTTTATGCCATCAATTTGGTGAATTACCTAGGCACCTGCTGGCAAGAGCACGCCTTACTGTGAATTCAGTTTGGTAGAAACCGAAATGCACCATGACAAAGAAGGGGCCTGGGCACTAGACTATGGTGACCTGAAGATGCCACAGCACCGGCTCACAACCACTCACCATAAACATTAAGGATAAAATTTTAAGGATGTATTTATTAGTTTTAAGTTAAGAATTTCCTGGAATTTACGACCTGACACTGAGCTACAAAAGAATGTGCTGGTATGCAATCACAGAGAGAGTCATTCTGCATCTGCTCAATGGCTGATCATGCTGTGTGGTTCAGGACATTAACGCAGGCAAAAGAGGCTGTTGAAGAGCTATGATCCCTTCATGTCTTTATCAGGCCCTTGCATATTCACTAGGAGAATAGCTACTGGTTCCTTAGAGTCCACCTGGCAGGTGAGTGTACTGCCCAGCCTGGCCACCCTTTGCCAACAACTCTGAAGAGCTATGCCTCACAGCCAGCAAGGAGCAGTGTAAGAGTCCAGTCGGGTTCACCTACACTGGTTCACACTAGCGCTGCCTCCTAAGTCAAGCTACTTCCAGACCTCACAAACATGGAAACTAAGGGAAACATGGTACATGGCCCCCAGTGAGTATTAGGAATGTTTTTTAGAGGACAGCAAAATATCACAGCATTAAAATAGCATAAAATTAGATTTTTCCCCAGAATATTCAGTTCTATAAAAGTTATTGCTGTTTTAGCAAGTTTACCAATTTTCCAAATGAAAATAGATTTTTCATTTGCAGTAAAAATTAGAGTTTAATTGTAGCCATCTACAAATAAGTATTGGTGGCTATGATTAACTTATATTTTAACTTTACATCCTAAAGAGTTTTTACAATGCCAAATATCAGATATCAAAAAAATTAACTGTCATTTTAATGCTATCAAAACTTTGAGGAATATTAGTTATTAGACTATCTACATAGACCATTAAATAGCAGTAGACAAACTACTGCATCCAACAGAGTATTTCGTTCACAAATATGATACTACATGAAAGAAGTCAGGAATAGAAAAACACACACAGTGGATCCCATTTACAAAACGAGCAGAAGCCACCTGCGGCTGTAGGGTAGGTTGTCACTTGGGTTGGACAGTATCTGGTTGGGGGAGTGACAGGATCTTCGGGGCTCTGACAGAGTACTGCTTCCTGATCTGGATGCTGGGTAAACAGGTGTTTCCTTTGTGAAAAGTCACCAAACTCCACATGTAAAATTTATGCATGTTGAAAAGAGTCAAAATAAAATGAAAACCACTAGATCTGAGGGTGTACAGGGACAGGGTGTGTGTTGTTGTGTATCAGGTCCCAGGCCACACTCAGCATCACAACTAAGTAATGAGTAGGGAAAGCTTTAAATAAGATCTATCTGCCAGAAGTCTCACCTTTCTGACTGAAGAGAACTGGGTTTGACATTAGTCTACCTTGCTTGTAGGACTTGAGGATCAGTGCTATTTAGATGCGGAAACAGGGCACTCTGGGGAGAGCAGGTAGTGTCCACAAGTGAGGACACTGCTGCCAAGCCTGACATCAGACTCAATCCCTGGGACCCTGGAGTGGAAGGATAACTGAGTCTCATAAGTCATCTTCTGACTTCCACACACACATGGTGGCATGTCTGCCCAAACACACAAAATAAGTATTTTTTAAAAAATTAATGACATTCTTATATTTAAGACACTAGGTTGCAAAAGGAACCTAACTGGGACGGTTAATGTTGGTTGTTTGGCTATAGAATCAACTAAAAACCAGCACCTGTGCACTCCAGGGAGGGATTTCCTTGGCCAGACCATTCCAAAAAGGAATGACCCACTCTGACATCAGCAGCAACTTCCTTCCAGCCCAGATAAGGGAAGACGGAGGAGGAAGTGTGTTTTTGCCTGCTTGCCTTTATAGTGTGGGATTCCCCTCTGTACACTATGTATATGCTTTATTACCATTGGTTAATAAAGAAGCTGCTTTGGCCTATGGCAGGGCAGAATATAGCCAGGCTGAAAGAGATAGAGAGAGAATTGGTAGAGTCAAGGAGACATCATGTAACTACCAAAGGAGAAAGATGCCAGAACCTCATTGGTAGGTCACAGCCCCATGGTGATATGCAGATTAACAGAAATGTGTTAATTTAAGATGTAAGAGCCAGCTAGGAATACGCCTAAGCTATTGGCCAAACAGTGCTGTAATTAATACAGTTTCTGTGTGAATATTCGAGTTTGGGCAGCTGGGAAATGAAGGCACCTTTCCATTTACACCTTCACTCTTGCGGGCAAGTTCATGCATCCTGTTGTCACCACTGTTTGTGTCCCTTTCCTGAGATCACAACCAACATCGTCAGGTTTCCCCACAGACTGAAGACCAGAAACTTCCCAGGAATCTTCCAGGCCTTCAGCTCCAAACTGGAACTGCTGAGACATCCAGGCTGTGGACATCATGGGCTGAGCAACTGCTGGACTCTGCCTCTCAGCCATGGTCCAGCCATGTTGCCACACACGGTGATCTAAGGATCCTCCTTCCAATAATCCTCATTCTGTGGGTCCTGTCCCTTCAGAAAACCTTGACTAGTACACAAATAAAAATTCAAACGTTTGTGGAAAAGGATGCTGATAGCTAACAATTTCACCCAGGCATTCTGACCAACTCAGAAAAATCTTTTTATATCTAATTGCTTGTGTTTAACAAAGGTGTGACTCTACATGGAAAAACAAGTTCAGAACACCTCCTCTGTTCAAAGATCAAGGAAGGGAACTCAGCCAGCAGGTTGGGGAGCACATGAGCAACGAGAACCGTGCTGGGCCACACAGACCATCCCTTAGGAAGGCTTTCTCCCAAAATCCTCATCGCTGACCACATTCTCCAACGAGGAGATGTGCTGATCCCCACAGTGAGTGCATTCAACCATGCAGAAGCTGGTCATTATTAATACTTCACTGCTGGGATCTAAGAAAACGATAAACTTAAATTATCAAGTTCACAGAGGAAGCATATACTCAAATTCAGTTTCGATTTTAACCCATCAATGCACTTTAGCTAAAAGTTTCTCATAAAATTCAACAGTCAGTAAATAAATGTAGGTGCCAGGTTTCATGTAACCAGAGCCCATTATGACTTTTTTAATTATTTCCAGAGACCACCTCACCAATATCACTGCACAGTAGCCAATTGCTATCACTACCACATAGCAGACATTTGATACATTCCAAGTATTTCTTTAGTTACTAGCTGGCAGACTGTTAGGATAACCTGCTGTCCCAGGACAGGCCCAAGGCAGGTACGAATATCTGATTAAGCATGGAACATGTCCTGCTCCGCAGCAGGAGAGCAGAAATGCATGCACTCCGGCCTTTGAGGACAAGGACAACCAGGCAAACTCTAACACAGCATCAATGCACACCCTCTGTGAGCTCAGAAAGGACCTCTTGATGAGACTAGGAGTGAGAGGAGATCCCTGAGAGACCAGAGCACAAGTTAGCAGATAAGACTGAAACACATCTTAACAAATGAGCATGTTACTGGCAAAAGCACAAAACTGAGGGGAAAAGGCCATTTGAGGAGTAGAGAGGAAGAGAGCTCGGGGGCAGCTGGAAATGGGAAGAGAATGAAGTACAAGCAAGCATCCCTTCTCACAATAAGACAAAAGCAAAGGTCCCAACAGCCACACTTTCCAAAACTAAAACATGCAGTTAAATGATCACCCAGATGTAAATACTGCTGGAGACAGTCACACAGGAAGAGTGCACTTTAGTGCAGATGTGTCTAAAACAGCAGCAGTGGTTTCAAAGCAGTCAACGAGCTGCAATGAGTTCATTCCCATGCACCTCTACAGCATGCTATCGTAACTGCCTCTGCAAACAAACTAGCTATTATCAAAGCCAAGCTTCCATCATCAAACTTCTGCAGAGGAGCACTCCGCAGAACACCTGATTTCAATACACCACTGGTGGTGCCAATTCAGCTACAAGGCCACTCCCTTTTTCAATCTTTTAAATTTGTGAGTGTGTGTGTGTGCTGTGAGCACGTGTGCATGCTATATGCAAGTGTGAGTGTGCACATGGAGGCAAGAAGCTGACGTCAGATGTCCTCTATTGTTCTCCATTTAATTTTTTGAGACAGGTCTCTCCCAAAGCTCAGAGCTCAACAGACTGCCTGGCCAGCACATTCTGGGGGTTTGCCAGGGCTCCAGATGTATGGACACGCTGCTGCGCCCGGCTCTTACGTAGGTGCTAGGATCTGAACTCGGTCTTTGTTCTTGTGCACAAGCAGTTTGCCCACTGAGCCGTCGCACCAACCTGGTCGCTTCCACTTACATGAGCAAGAGCTGTGCTAGTTCACCTTGTCACCATAGCAGTCCTTGTCTGGAGCCGGATGGATTCCAATGTCACACTACCGGGAGGAAGGACAGTCAGCAGCAAACCTCAGCTTTTGTCCCCATTCTCTAGGGAATTTACTAACAACAGGCCAACATTCTAGGGCCCTGGGCAGCATACCCATCTTAATCGCCTGAGTCAACTCACCCAGCTCTTCTGGACATTTTAAATGTCTGTTAACAGAGGGTTGCAAGTGACTGACTAGGTCGTAATTCAAGTAAGCTTGATTAAAAGCATAATTACAGATAAACACATTCCCCAATACTAATAAGTTAAGACAAATAAGTAAAATTTTGCTTTAAGGACAACACAAATAAAATTATTTTTCCAACTAATACACGCACTGAGTCAAAATTTTAATTATTATATAAATGTAATATAAATAATTACACTGATAATTAAAGATGTCAAGTGCTTGAATCAAAATTTCCTGTTTTAATACTCTAAGTACAAAATTATTCCTTGCCCTTCAGTTCTGTAATCTCAATATCTTTGTTTTCTCTAACACAGACTAAGAACTAGTCACATATATAGGCATTTTGTTCTTAATTTCCCATAGAACAACATGCGTAAGTTTTCACTTGCTGCTCTAACAAGTCACTAAAGACCTCTGCAGCTGAAACCACAATAAATTATCATTTAGATCTGTTCACCAGTATTCATCAGGTGCACGGATTCCCTGCCAGAACCACACCAGTTGACATCAAGGAGTGAGCAAGTCCCAAAGAAGACTCTCCAAGACACTCAGGTTGCCTGTAGTCCCCATGACAGTATCATGGTGGCTGACAGATCTGCCCCTAGCTTCTAGAAGATGCAGGCACTCTGTGATTTATGACCCTCTTCCTCTACCTCAAAGTCCCTTTTGCCCCTCTGCCCTCATCTCTCTCTCAGTCACTCATCAAAAATCCTCACTTCCGCTGTTAAGGGCCCTTGTGATTCCACTGGGCCCATCTAGATAACCCATGATAATCCCTCTTAAAGTTCCCGCCTTAATTCTATCTGCAGAGTTCCTTTGCCACAAAGGCAACATATTCACAAGCCCCAGAGATTAAGGCACAGGACCCTTCCATGTGGCTAGCGCAACGACTCCATCAATCAGAGTAAACACAAGAGACTCTCTTATTTGAAAGTGTGAGCTCTAATATTCACACAACATGGCAGAGTCACACGCTGTCGTTGGCACTTGAAAATATGAAACAAGTGTTCGAGAATACACAAAATATTAGTGACAAACATTTATTTGCTGAAACTAGGAAAATCCCAATATTCTGAATGTATCACCTTTCTGAAAGTACTCAATGTAAGAATCGTGAATCAGACTTCTAATTTTAATTTAAGATACATTATATGATAAATTGAAACTTACTTGAAAGACTCACAGAAGAGGGCTGATAAGGAATTATGCTGTTTCAAATCCTAAAATCATAAGTGAAGCTGCTTTTAAATATTTAAAAACATTCCCATATATTTCCTAGTATTCATACTAGGGAACTATGCTCAAACGTTGCAGGCTACATCAATCATTCATCATGTCATCCCACTTATTTCCAAGCCATCTGTTAGTTGTTAGAAGTTGTTAGCGTGATCCTTTCTTTGAAGCACTTGTGCATATGACTCAATGTCTGAACTAGGATCTGACTTAAGAAGCCAAGCTCGGCCAAGGATCCATCTGGTTGGAGGAAGCAGGCAAACAAGTCCTTACACACAAGGACCCTGACGCGCTGGAGGAGCACTTCCTAGTCCCCTACGCTCAGCGAATACACACCCAACACACCTGCTCTTGATCTGACTGAGCTGAGATTTACACACTTGCTATTTCTACCATCACCTAAGTGTGGAAGTTACGTATTATATGGGATTTTTACTTTCACTCTACAGAGATTTAAAACAATTGGTCAGGTCCTAGGAATCTATGAATTAAAAAGATGTTATTAAAAGTTAACTGCATTACTCGAGTTTAGTCAATGAAGTCTATGCTGGTGGCATCCAGATGAGGGACCCTTCTCCCCAGAACCACACATGCATCATCTGTGCAAAATGCAGACGTCTTCCCATAAACATGGCTCACGGAAGCCATTCTTCTTGAATTCTTTTTGAGAACCACAATAAAGTTTAATATATTTCAGATGTTGCTCCCTCCAGCTCCATGAAATCAACAAAAGCCATTGTGCAATCTTCAAAGTCTTCAATACTGCTTTTTAAGTAAATTATTATACCTCTGTGAAACAGCTGAAGCCTCATCAGTAATGACTCCAATTTTATTGCTTTGATTTTTTTAAGTTTTCCAAAAGGTGTTTTTTTCATTTCAGTAGATTCGTCTGTAAGGAGCATGACCATGCATTTACACTGACATGATCCATTCCTACAAGAACTAGTTCGGGAGTCTGGATATTTTGTCAGGAAATCATTTCAACTGCACGGCATGCTGGAACCTCACAGGTATCCTGTCTTCCCTCTATCAACACTCATTAATAAAAAGCTTTTCAAGTCGCTACTTCAACATTTTAGAAGCTGACTTGTGCCTATCCTTTTACTGAAATAGTGGATGCTCATTCCAGAAATGGGGTGATTTGTTCTCAGCTGGCACCCTGCAGAGAACAGAGATATTCAGCTCTGCAGTGTAGTATTTAATTTTTTCTTCTCTTACAGATTTAGAATACTTATAGTACCTACATGGAAAAGCCTTATCAAAACACTGTTGCCTGAATTACAATAAAATATTTCATTAAATCATTTATAATTTTATGCATTAATTCTTAAAAATATTAAACAGAATTCAGTGTGGCAACTTGTAGTCAGGAGGCTGAGGCAGGGGGACAGTGAGTTTGGGGTTAACCTGGATTATAGAGCATACCTTATCTCATCAAAAAAAAAAAGAGTATACACTGAAGAATTATAACGACTATAAAGGAAACCAAAATCAATACTATGTAAAGCCAAACTATTCGAAAACAGCATTAGTGAACAGACTTCAGATACTGACAGACTGGTGATTCTCGCGAGGCATGAGAGTCCAGCTAAGCCTTTTAGGACCACTAAGACACACGCTTCAAGAGTGGCCCTCATTAAATCCTACAGACTAGCTCAAGCTAAGGTGCTAACACTGAGAATTACATCAGTTTTACTGCTTCCCACAATTACAGTAACATGCATAGAGTGATACACAAGACTTTGAATACTGCATCAACTACTAGAGCTATACCAAATCAAACACACCACTGTGGTCTGGATGTGGTCTGTCCCCAAGGGCTCATGTGCTAGTAGCTGGGTTCCTGGTCTAGCAACGGTGAATGATGGTGCACCCTTAAGAGGTAGGCCATGCTGATGCCACCCTCAGAAGGGATGAGTGCTGTTTTTACAGACAGAGTAGGTAAGGTTTCAAGGCTGGATAAGTTTCCTTAAGAACCAGTGTTCTGAGGAATAACCCTGGGGCCTATCTGCTCCATTTCCTCACTGGTACATGCCCTGAGCAAGTCTGAGACAAACAAATCTCGTCATAAAGCACGAAGTCTTATGTACTTTCTCATAGCAACATAAAGAGGGTGAATACACAAACTAAAGAGAACCCTGGACACGTAGCCTTAATCCTTCTCTAACCATCACTCAAATGCTACTATTTTCCACTAGGAAACACACTAGGTATAAAAGTGATTTCAAATTACTTTTGGAAAGTGAAAATATCCCCAAAAGGAGATTTCTGTAAAACATAAACTAAGAAGGGAAAAACTAAGGTAGAGTTTTCCATAGCAATGCTGCTAAATTTAGCATAGTAAAAATACCCCTATCAGAGACTGGCACCGTCATGAGCACCACGCTCCTGACTGGTGGGTAACAGTATCCTAGTCTCCACTTCTGTCATGCCGTTCCCTCAGCTCGACACTCCCCAGTGTCTCCCACTCAGAAAAGGTCAAATCCTCCAGCTAGGCCCTGATCTCTTTGCTCCCCTGGTCAGCTCCACCCCAACACTTCCTAATCAGCCTGCAGCTTCTATGGCCTTGCTCAGACTCCTTCCCTGCCTACCTGGTCTATGTCAGTGCCTTTTCCTCCCAGCACTTCTCACAGTGCACAGCTGCACATGTATTCAAATAAGTCTCCACTGTTTGCCTACACTGCCCGATTAGCTCCACGCTGATGTGTTTGTTCGAGGCAGTCTATCCAATACCTGGCATGGTGCCTGGGCATGGAAGGTGCTGGATAAATATTTGGTGAATAAATGAATGGGTGAATAAATCATGAGGCTTTATGCCTATGTAACAGATCTGTCAGAAGTAAAGCAGGACTTCTGATCCTGATGCTTTCTAAGCACAGCATGTAATCAGAGAATACCTGTATTATCCCAAGAACAAATATGCACACTAATAAAGGCTATACAAATAGAGATCATACAACAAAAGCAGGCTTGCCATCAGAATCTGCCTCAGCATAGATGCTGGCATTCATGGGTGACTAAGAGGCCCTATCCCCTGCTGTTTACCACTGGCTAAGAAAGATCTTTGTTCTGTCTCCAAATAGAAATACCAGACCAGACACCAGGATACTGAAATGCACAAGAGGAAACTAGAGGTCAGAATGGGCAGCAGGGATCAGGGACAAGGTAAACCAGCAATGTCAACAGAGAAGACAGGAATGGCAGCAGAACCAAGTTATATCTAATGCCATGGCCTAAAAGAGATGGAAAGAATAATAATCATAAAGGTACATTAGGAGCTGGGAGTTCAGCTCCCCAGTACTGCCTGTCCGCCAACGCCTATTGTTTTATAGATTCAGTTAATACATAAGTATGAAGAAATTGTGTTCATGACTGAATGGAACTCAGAAACAGCAAGGGCCAGCAGAGAAAATGCAGCAGCAAGAACAGCATGGCCACAGAGACATTGGTGTACATCTGAGAAGTCCCAGAAGGGCAGAGCTTGGGACTGGGGTCCAGGTCCCTAGATGGTGGAAAGCAGATTCAGTTCCTATTCACAGTGCAAAAAATATTTTGTATTTACTCAGTACAAGGCCTTTTGAGGCAGTGGTACAAAGGCCACAATGACCAGTGGCTACCATGCACGTGCTCGCACACGCATGCACACACAGGTCCCTGGTATCTTCATCTTACTTGGCCATGATGAGTCAGGCTCAGCCATCAGATTCTCTTCTGAGAATACAGATCTTTAGTAGTGACAGTTATGTAGTGAAAGAAGGAGCAGCCATATCAATAACTTCCTTGGGACATGCACTGTCCTCTTTCACAACTCTGGGTGCTCAGCTTCCCTGATTCTGACTTTTGCACCCTCCCTAGCATGACATTTCTACTTTTGCCCTTCCTATTTATTTATTTATAGCCAGAATTTTCTCACAACCAAAGTACATTATGGCTCCTGCCTATTGTCAATTTGCTTAGCTTACAGATGAGTGTCCTAAGATGCTGAGGACAAAGTATTTTTCTCCAGATTACAAAGAGGGTCAAGACCCGATGTGCCCAACTCTTAGTATTGTGGATACTGTGTTTAAACAGACTAGACAACTCCTAAGAGATGTGTGCCTTAAATCTATTGAACAAAATCTAAGCAAATAGTAAAACAGTAAAAACTAAACTTGGCAGTAAGAAAGGCAGGGAAAGAATAAAGAAGAGACGCTGAGCCCATGTGCCCAGAGCTACAGTTTTACATTGTATCAGAGAATGAGTGGTTCATCAAAGCAAGATCTGTGTGTGTGTGCGCGCGTGTGTGTGCATGTGCATGAGTGTGTGTGTTGCTAGGCAAGTAACTCTACTACCCAGCTACAGCCCCAGCTTTCTGTAGCTTTCATCCGCCATTCTATTAACATAAAATTCCTAATTTTAAAAGGAAATAATAAACAGTACATAGAAAAAGAAGAAATGGGGGATAAAAGCAATGGCTGTGTAAAATTAAAAAGACCGTACTTATACTACAGGAATATTTTTAGCACTTGTCATGTGCTCTCAAACGTCTGTCTTACTCTCCTTCTTCATCAAACACTTCGACATGCCCTGCACAGGCTACTGTGTGCCGTCCCCAGCAGATGGTGTGGTTTAGGGAGGCTATTCTCTTCCTTTCATCAGACCTTGGTAAAGGTAGATTTACTTATAAAATGTCATTTCCTCTCCCAACGTCCACTGTGGCTTCTGTGGCCAAAACATGCACACTCAACATTAATCTTTCCCAACTCTTTGGTCATTATTAGCAGACTATCTGGACTGGTACAGTCTATTAGATACTCTCAATGGCACTGCTTCAGGATTTCCTAATACCAAAGTGATCGCAGGCTTACCAGCTAAAGCTGTACATAGGCCACACTTGATTCCAAGGAAGTGGCATGTTCTCTGAAGGCTGGTGTCCAGTAAAAATACAATCAGCACTTGATCTGTCCAGGTTGTTCAAAGCCGTAACTACAAACACACCCAGCAGCCCCATGAGAAACATCATGCATTATCAAAAAGATAACTACTATACAGCAAAGAACTTATTTTATTGAAAAAAAATCTTGTCATGAGTGTAATATTGTAAAAATCCATCATAGTAATAACTTATATTGACAACCAGCCTAGAAACTCAGATTTTTCTCTTGCTTATTTTCAGAGAACACATGATTTAATCCTTTTTTAAAATTTAACATTTTATTTACTTCAAACTCTGTCTTAGTTACTGTTTAATTGCTGTTAAGGAACACCATGACCAGGGCAACTCTTATAAAATTTTGATCAGGAGCTTGCTTCCAGTTTTAGGGGTTAGTCCATGATCATCATAGCGGGAGGCATGGCACTGGAGCAGTAACTGAGAGCTTTACATCCTGATCCACGGGCAGCAAGCATAGATAGATAAAGACTGGGTGTAGTGTAAGCTTTTGAAACCTCAAAGCCCATTCCCCCGGTGACACACCTTCTCAAAAAAGGCCACACCTCCTCATCTTTCCCAAGCAGTTCCAACTGGGGACCAAGCACTTTTATTTATGGGCCTAATGTGGTCATTCTTGTTCAAGCTACCACAAACATACTGGGATGACATAAGCAAAAGGGGCATCTGTGCTTAGACCTGTGCACTTTACATCGTATTAATCATGAAAACTCAATTCCAAGTCACATACAGACAATGTGGAAACATTCTGCGCTCAAGTGACAGGAGGAAAATAACAGATCTTACCACACCCAGATTTAATACAAAAAATTCCGTAAGATAAAAGGCATCGCACAGCTTTCAAACCCAACTGTAACTTGGTGATCCCTAAAACAGTCATCGACTTCAGAGTCGCCGGCCCAGCCACCCTGAAAGGTCCCCAGATATGCTTGAGCACTAACAACAGGGAGCAGGAGGAGGATGCTGTGGACACTACTGGGTCAGGGTAAAGGGTGCTGCTAAACATCTCACAGTGCACAGCTCAGCTCTACAGACATGGCTGAAAGCTCTGTCCTACATGGAGGCCAGAGGACACAGCAGCTGACGAGGTGCATGCACACCGCCATCTGCCACGGCCGCCTACCTTGGATGCCTGGGGTGTGGAGACCACGTGGATTGTGCTGGGCTTGACACCATTGGCCTTGGTCCGCTTATAGAGGGCAAATCTGCTTTTCCTCCTGCCCCTGTCACCGTTAGGCAAAGCACCATTGTACCTAAAACAAAAACAGAAAACTCACTTGTCTTCAAACTTTCAAAGTGTCAAGGGCGAAGGCTTGCAGAAGGGGGCAGGACGGTGCAAAAGCTGCTCAGTGAGCCCCCATGAAGGGAGAGGGCTGCAAGTAGACTTCAGCTATAACAAAACCCAAATGGCTTCCAGAGACTGCATTTAAAAGTGATGCACAAGTAATTACAGGTTTCCTACTCTATAAAGACAGAATCTTTGGATCCTTTTCGGAAGAGGCAAATGAGAAGTCTGCAGAGGCCACACGAGTGCTGGCTTAACTCAGCCTGTACCGTTCTAACAGACCTCCAGAAACACTTGAGAAACATTTCAGATGAACTAGTTAGGACGGAGTATGCTAATTAAAACTCATCTCTCACTCTCAAATCATCTTAATGCTTTCTTTACGATCTGTTCTGCAAAAAGTCAGAATTTAGTTACTTACTTTCTTAAAAGTTTGGAATCCTATATGCATTCTCATTTGTTTGAACCCTATACTGCTAGGTTAACAGGAAAAGAAACCAGCTTGTACAAATTATACATGAGTTTTAGCCCACTCTCAGAAAACCTGGCAAGTAAACAAGTCCTGGGGTAGATTTCTTACATTTAGCTAATGACAGAGTTTAAAGAAATTCAGGATTACAGCTGACAGTCTGGTTTTAACTGCATGTGCTAACCATAGATTTACTGATCTCTGAATGTTTTAACCAGCATCCCATGTGGCCATGTGGATTTGACTAAGATTCTTTGCTGGCAACACAGAGAATCTCCTCTCAAGAGGAGTGAAAGGGAGTTGTATAAATTTACTCAGATAAACACAGCTGCTCCAAAGTCCTCTGAGAACACCAAAGAGAAGGACCACAGGTCTGGTGGCTTGCTCCTACTCTGCCTTATCCAGCAGAAGAGAGGTGTGGTGTGGGAGGGTGAGGCCCCTGGGAACTGCAGAAGTTGGAACAAAGGGGTCCGGGTGTATATTTAAGAGCTGAGTCAACAGCCTTACCAGACAGTGGTTTCAAATTATCACAGAAGCTCTTTCTACTGTGCTTATAATCTGTTTCCATGCCCATCAAGAAGGAACCAGCTACCTAAAGATGCATCTGGACTAAAGAAATAATTTGTTTCAAGTTTTAGGCCTCTCTTTTTTCCCTGAGGCATGACCAGAAAAATGTACAGTTTCCATGAATCTGCAATCACTACTATCAAGCACTCACTTTTGGGTATTTTACAACACTTAACTCCGAACCAGCAGTCTATATTAAAGGAAACACAGAACCACTTAAAGCTGAGGCAGTAGACAACTTGGAGGAGAGTTCCCACTGCTGCGGGCAGACAGGCTCTGTCACAGCTTCCCATGCCTTACTCTCCTCACTCACACTCTCCTCACTCACACTCTCCTCACTCACACTCTCCCAGTTTGGAAGGGGCCCAGCCTGGGAAGTGAGCGGCAGGCCCAGTGCTCCCAACTGCATTCCCTTCTCCGCAGTCTGTCCCTCCCCTGACACATGAGACCTGGCACACTCCATGTTTTGGTAGAAGATGGTATTGCCAACATCCCTCTCTGTCCTCTACCTGGTCCAATCTGCTCAACATCCTCCTCATCCTAGAACATATAAAACTGGGACAAGGACAACTAACTGTTTTCTGTGGGTGGCCTAACCACATAAACACAGAGCTGCGGGAATGTCACATTCTGACCGAAGGAAAAAGTGAGGGAAACAGAACTCATCAGGGCTTTTGTTGATTCAAATGTATTCTAACCCTTACTCATGATTCTTTTTTACAGCCTCAACGTTATATCCAGCCCAAAGAGACAGAGTCAGAAATGCCAACACATGCACAAACAATTTAATTTAAATTGCCTGTGTCCATGCATAGATCAACAGATACTGTAGGTTAGAAAAACAAACCAGTGTGTGGACAGATCGCCTACTTAATGTATCTAGATGACAACAAGCAAAAAATCGTACTGGAAACAAAACAGTGGCGGGAAAGCAATGATGAAGAGGAGACGAGTTTCTAATTAGTTTAAGCTCCCAAGCCATTCATTCCTATTTATAGTGCCCGGTGCTAGAGCTGCAAGGAGAGCCAGCTTCCTGCCCTCACAGAGCCTTCTGTGCGGAAGGAGCGAAAGCTGCAGCAGTGTGGCAAACACACGGGGCAAGAGGCGGCACCAGCGCAGAGCAAGGAAAGATGCTCTGGACTTGTCCTGAATCCAAGCACACTCAAAGCAAGGCGGGCTGAGGGAGTTCCAAGTTCTACGTTCCGAAAGTGGGAAAGCTGTGGAAGGAAAGGTGGGGAAGCAGACAGGGTGGGATTCCAACAGCAGGGCACTTCAGGACAAGTGCAGGAGGCCAGGGAGTCTGGCAGGATTGGCTCAGTTGGCATGACAGGACATAGGACGTCATCAAGTAGGGTTTAAAGTGTAGGATAAACTAGTAGGATTGCTGGAAACAATCAGCAGAGAGCAACCCTCCTCCCCCAAAATGTATAAGCACATTCTGGAGCCTGTAAGTGGACCTTTCAGAAAGGCCAAAGGCTCTCAAGATGAAGTCATCTTGAATTGTTGGGGGGACCTAACTTTAATGATAAGAATCTTTAAGAGGCATTGGGGAACAGAGGGAGAGACCATGTAAGACAGACAGGGAGCCCAGAGTTACACAAGCACTCTAAGAAATGCCTGGAATCACCAAGAGCTGGAAGAAAACAGAAGGCTCTCTCCTGGAGCTATCAGAGGGATGGGGCCCTGTCCACACCCTGATGTCAGCCTTCAAGCCTTCCAGGACTGTGAAATATAAACAGCTGTTGTCTCAAGCCACCAAGTGGGTGCTCACTTATTATACGAACCCAGGAAATTCCACAGACTGATTCAAAGCAAGACAGTGGAAATGGGCTAGGGCACGGTAAAGGTTTAGCACTGTCTTGAGGTGGTGTGAAAATCAGCAAAACTAGGGAGTCTGACACAAATATGGAAAGCTACATCCCAGAGCTTCTAATGAAGCATGGGGAGTGGACTGCAGATCCACACCATGCAAAGCTCCACAGGCTGTGCTTGTGGAGAAGGAAAATCTAGAACAATTCACTGGTGTAGGCAGAGAAAGGAAAAATCAGAGAGGCTCTGGCCTGGTCAGGGTGAGGGCACTTTAAATAAGAACTGGACTCACAGGTTATTCAGAGAAGACAAAAAGGAGGGCAGATGTCATAGGTCTGGTGGCAAAGGCTTTTGCTGTGGGGGGAGGGGGAGCAAGCATCAAGAAGATGAACAAGATGACTGACTGTTCAAGGAAAAAGTGCAGAGTGGGACATGAAGAAAGTGGAGGCAATGCTTATGGATGGGACCACTACCGGAATCAGGAGGAAGTTTTATCACAAATGCAGAATAGAACAGGAGTATTAGTCATCAGCCATGGATACCCAATGTCCCTCCACCTTTTGCACTTGGAGGTCTCTCTTGGAGGCTCTCCTGTCAAAGAACCTGGTTTGGGGGGTCATGAATCCCTCCTTACTGCCCCCCTAAGAAATGGACTCTAATTTCCTCTTCCCTAAACATGGGTCGACTTTCCTGACCTATGACCTATTTGCCAACAAGTTGTAGGAGTGGCCAAAGTCTGAAACTTCCCACACCAGGTGTAAAGAAGCTGTGTGGCTTCTCCTGGGATGCTGAGGACCCTGAGCTGCCTCAGACGCTGCTAAAGCACTAGAAGAATGGTTGGTGACGCTCTCAGCTTCACAGCCTTTATGCTGATGCTCAATCAATTTCAAGCCTTGAATGGAGCTTGAAACAACTTGACAACCAGCTCAGCTCCCCTCCCCTCCCCATCACCAGCTCCCTT
>PVIU01024633.1:0-25254 GCA_004026605.1 Ondatra zibethicus
TGTACTCCACAAAATTGGAGAACATAAAGGAAATGGACAACTTTCTGGATAAATATCACTTACCAAAATTAAGTCAAGACCAGATAAACAAATTAAACAGACCTTTAACTGCTGAGGAAATAGAAACAGTCATCAAAAGTCTCCCAAACAAAAACAACAAAAAAAAGCCCAGGATCAGATGGTTTCAGCTCAAAATTCTACAAGACTTTCAAAGAGGAACTAATACCAATACTCCTCAAATTATTCCACACAATAGAAACAGAGGGAACATTGCCAAACTCTTTTTCTGAGGCTACAATTGCCCTCATACCCAAACCACAGAAAGACAATACTAAGAAAGAGAATTACAGACTAATCTTACTTTTCAACATTGATATAAAAATACTAAATAAAATACTAGCAAATTGGATCCAAGAACACATCAGAACCATCATCCACCATGACCAAGTCAGCTTCATCCCACAGATGCAGGGATGGTTCAACATACAAAAATCTGTCAATATAATCTACCACACAAACAAGCTGAAAAATAAAAAACACATAATCATCTCATTAGATGCCAAAAAAAAAGCATTCAACAAAATACAACATCCCTTCCTGATAAAGGTCTTGGAGAGAGCAGGGATACAAGGAACATACCTAAACATAATTAAGGTAATATACAGCAAGCCAACAGCCAACATCAAACTAAATGGAGAGAAACTCTCAGCGATTCCACTGAAATCAGGAACAAGACAAGGTTGTCCACTCTCTCCATATCTATTCAATATAGTTCTTGAGGTCCTATCTAGAGCAATAAGACACCAAAGGGAGATCAAGGGGATACAAATTGGAAAAGAAGAAGTCAAACTCTCACTGTTTGCTGATGATATGATAGTTTACATAAGTGATCTCAAAAAATTCTACCAAGGAACTTCTGCAACTTATAAACACTTTGAGCTATGTAGCAGGATACAAGATTAACTCAAAACAATCAGTAGCCCTCCTATACATAGATGATAAAAGGGCTGGAGAAGAAATCAGAGAATCAACACCCTTCACAATAGCCACAAATGGCATAAAATATCTTGGAGTAACTCTGACCAAACAGGTGGAAGACTTATATGACAAGAACTTTAAATCTTTGAAGAAAGAAATTGAAGAAGACACCAGAAAGTGGGAAGACCTCCCATGCTCTTGGGTAGGCAGAATTAATACAGTAAAAATGGCATTCTTACCAAAAGCAATCTACAGATTCAACACAATGCCCATCAAAATCCCATCAAAATTCTTCAAAGACCTCGAAAGAATGGTACTCAACTTCATTTGGAAAAGAAAAAAACCCAGGATAGCCAAACCAATCCTGTGCAATAAAAGAACTTCTGGAGGCATCACAATCCCTGACTTCAAACTCTAGTACAAAGTTACAGTACTGAAAACAGCCTGGTACTGGCATAAGAACAAACAGGAGGACCAATGGAACCGAATAGAAGACCTGGATATCAATCCGCACATCTTCAAACACCCCATCTTTGATAAATAAGCAAAAAATATCAAATGGAAAAAAGAAAGCATATTTAACAAATGGTGCTGGCATAGCTGGATATCAACATGTAGAAAAATGAAAATAGGCCCATATATATCACCATGCACAAAACTCAAGTCCAAATGGATCAAAGACCTCAACATAAAGCCAGCCACATTGAACCTTATAGAAGAGAAAGTGGGAAGTACACTTGAACGCATTGGAACAGGGAACCCCTTCCTAAATATAACCTCAGCAGCACAGACACTGAGAGAAACAATTGATAAATGGGACCTCCTGAAACTGAAAAGCTTCTGTAAAGCAAAGGACACAGTCAACAAGACAAAACGACAGCTACAGAATGGGAAAAGATCTTCACTAATCCCACATCAGACAGAGGTCTGATCTCCAAAATATACAAAGAACTCAAGAAATTGGTCATCAAAAGAACAAATAGTCCAATAAAAAATGGAGCACAGACCTAAACAGAGAACTCTCAACAGAAGAATCTAAAATGGCTGAAAGATATCTAAGGAAATGTTCAGCATCCTTAGTCATCAGAGAAATGCAAATCAAAACAACTCTGAGATTCCATCTTACACCTGTAAGAATGGCCAAGATCAAAAACACTGATGACAACTTATGTTAGAGAGGTTGTGGAGAAAAGGGAACACTTCTGCATTGCTGGTGGGAATGCAAGCTGGTACAACCCCTCTGGATGTCAGTGTGGTGATTTCTCAGAAAATTAGGAAACAACCTACTCAAGACCCAGTAATACCACTTTTGGGTATATATCCAAAGGCTGCTCAATTGGGCCACAAGGACATGTGTTCAACTATGTTTTTAGCAGCTTTGTTTGTCATAGCCAGAACCTGGAATCAACCTAAATGCCCCTCGATCAAAGAATGGATAAGAAATGTGGTACATTTACACAATGGAGTACTACACAGCAGAAAAAAATAATGACATCTTGAATTTTGCAGGAAAATGGATGGAACTAGAAAGCATTATTTTGAGTGAGGTAACCCAGACACAGAAAGACAGTCATCACATGTACTCACGCATAGGTGGTTTTTAAACATAAAGCAAAGAAAGCCAGCCTACAAACCACAGTCCCAGAGAACTTAGACAACAATGAGGACACTCTGAGAGACTTACATAGATATAATATACATGGGAAGTAGAAAGTAGAAAAAGACAAGATCTCCTGAGTTAATTGGGACCTTGGGGGACAATTGAATGGGGGGAGGGGAGAGGCAGGGAGGGGAGCAGAGAAAAATGTAGAGCTCAATAAATATCAATAAAAAAAGACGGGATGAGACAGTTCTCAGACTCAGTCTCATTCTGAGACTTTTATAGGCAGGACTGCCATTTCAAACTAAGAGTCAGTGGCTAGCTGCTTTGCCTTTTAGAAAGGCACTTCCTATAATAAGCAGGGACTTCCATTAGTCTTTCGTTAATCAACAATAGCCCACAAACTTGCCTACGGACCAGTCTTATGGAGGCATTTTCTCAATGCCTCAATATGAGGATATACATATGAGAATATATATGAGGATATATATATATACATATATATTATAAGCTTATATGAAGCTGATAAAAATCAACCAGTACATATTCAAAGTTGCTTGGTTTAAGCCAGCCTATTCACTTGATTTCCTGTAGTTGAAGGCAGTGTTGAGATAGATGACTGAGGTAGAACATGGTGGACCACCTGTGAAGGATGAGAACTCCCTCCTGTTTTACCCTTTGATGCTGGCACTTCATGTGTGCATCCCAACACTCAAATACCAGCTATGAAATGCTCCAAAACCTTAAACTTTTATAACATTTACATGACCATATAAGTAGATAATTCCATACCAGCAAACATTTGCTCATGCTCAAAATGAGTTTAAAATAGTATATGAAATTGTCATATATGTATGTATGTATCATACATTAATTTTGAATATACACTTGATCTCATAATCAACATATTCTATATACATAAAAAATTCTTAAAAAAAAGATTCTAAAACACAAAATCATGTGTGAATGCAACTCTGGTCCCAGGCATTTCAGATAAAGGATGCTCAACCTACATATTAGTCCACAAAAGGCAAGGCCAAGTCTTGCACACAGTAACTTGCCTTCCTCATCAGTTTCTCCAGGTGCCACAGCGTCTCTTACTGCCATGTAACTGACTGTAACAAAGGAAAGGAGGAGACCCGGAGGGTCAATCTGTTGCATACTCACAGCATAAAGAGTGTTCTTTTTCCCCACAGGCTCTTCCTCTTGTGGTTATTCAGAAAGCCCACCCATCCCTTTTTACCCAACGTAAATGACAATATCCTTGGAAAAGCTTTGCCAGCACCGCCAATCACAGTCACTTTATCATTTTTTGTCATTCCAAATTCCTTTGCCTATCTTACATCTTCACCTTTAACACTGCTTTACTATAACAGCTTATTGATCTCTTCTTCTCCCTGGTGTATCTTTACATTCTCCAAGGGACAGACCATGCCATTCCTCTCTTCCTTCTCTATGGTTATCATAAGCCTTCATCACAGTGGAGACTAAGTCATGAGGGCTGCTTTGGTTCATTGAATAGAAGAAACATTAATTGGCCCATAGGGGAAAATGAATATTTGACCTTGGCTTTATCTATTCCCAGAGCTGGCAGACAGAATTTGCATGCTTTTGTTGTTCTGGGTCAAAGGAACCGTAAGCAGTTCAAAGTACCAGGGGCTGAATGCAGGTACATGTGACAATCCACCTCTTTAGTTAGATAAAGCAGACCTATTCATATATATGATGGGGAGGGAATCAATGGAGTTCCTGGCCCCTTTGCTGGTGACAATGGTCTTCCTAGGCAGCTTCTTAGATAGTGATTAATGTGAACTCCTGCTGAGAACTTCAAATTGATCTTGCCAAAGAAAATGTCATTTTTCTGCTTGTCCTTTGACTTCAGATAGAAAATACAGAAAGGAAAGTTTCAAACAACCTGGAATATATACAAGATGTTTTCAAAGAAGACACTGGATGCAGATCATCCTGGGGCAAACATATGGGGGTCTGTCCTCCATCCTGAAGATTTATTTCATTTTCACATGGCCCCATGTCCAGTCTCCAGGTGCTTTGTTGTTCTGCTCACCCAGGACACACCTGGTCCTTTACATTATACTCTGACCTCAGGGGCAATTGATTCCACAGTTACAAAGGCATAGAAACATACCAGATCTTTGATGCTGTCTTCAATTGTGGGAAAGTAGGAATAAATCCCATATCGTCCCAGCTTCATGTTATGATGGGAAAATCAGAGAGAAAAAAAATGAAGTTATAACCTCTGTTCACAAATTCTGTAATAGGGATGTTTATGATATAGAGGAAAGAGTATTCACTTTATCTGTTTGTTCACTTATCCAACACACATTCCCATATACACATACACATATGCACACACATGCATGCAATGACCATGTGGTTTGCCACAGTGAAATGTCAGTTTTTTTTTTTATTTTGGAGGACCTTTAGACTTAGGGACTGTTCAGTCATCTGAATAGACAACTGTGTGGCTGGACTTGTGGGGGTGAGAGGGCTAAGTAGAACCAGCAAGTCTCCAGACTGAGTGAGGACCACACAAAGTTTTGCAGCCTTCGTTATGACAGTAATTTTGTGGGGTTTTGTTGTTGTTGTTGTTGTTGTTGTTATTGTTGTCTTTTTAAGTGAAAGATTTAGGGCTCATGAATAACAAGATGTGATTTACACCTTTGAGCAGTTCTCCTGAATGCCACAAGATGTTACAAAAAGTAACCAATAAGATTTAACTTTCCTTAACTCTTCTTAGGAAATTACAGTCAGTTTTCAAAGCATCTTCACAACTTGGGAACCCCAACATTATCTAGACCCTCTCTATTCAGTTTCTCAGTGAAGAGCCTCCAAGCCCACTTCAAAGAAAACTTATATACAGCTTCTTGAACCTTCTCTATGCAGCAGTATATGATCTTTCTTTGGAGCATTGTTTTTTATGATTTCGGCTTATCTTTGCCATTCTTTATCAGAGCCAACTCTTTACTCATTCTTATTTCAATTCTTTCTTAAGAGCTCACCATAGAAAACTGTTTTTTTTTTTAAGGCTTCGAGCTCTTTTTTGACTGGTAGTAGTATTGATGACATCCACCTGTGTGGTATTTATGTTCCCTCACAGTGAGAATTTGGAGACTCCATCCCTTATTTATCGTACTGGATTGGCAAGATTCAGTCTTTCCTAGCAGGTCTCACTATAGTCTCATGCTCTTGAGTAACGTTGCCTTTCAGTGCATGCACAAGGGTGCTGATACTCTCCATACAGCTATTGGGGCATCACTCTTTAATCAGCACATGCACAAGGATGCTGATACTCTCCACACAGCCATTGGGACACCACTCTTTAATCAGCAGTGCAATGTTTCTAACTAGTAGCTTCAAAAGCTACACAATTTTTGAGGAGGCAGCAGCTAAGAATTTAGAAGATCCATAATTAAGCAAAAGCACACAGAATTTACTTTTAAATTATTGTTTGTGATTTAGGGTATTTTGGACTATCGATCTGAACAAAGCCAATCACTAAATTGCTAAGAGTTTAAAGGATGCTGTACAGATTCCTTCAAAATTGCCTCTTCTCCCTCAAATTATGCTTTAGTGGAATAGCTTTATATACTGCTGACAATCATAATTAAAAACAAAAACCCTATCATGTACAATCATATAAATTCCAATTTTATTCTTATGTCAAAATGTGTTTATTCTTCCTTTAAAAAGGTGGCTTGCCTTAATTTCTCAATAATTGCAATTAACAGAAGAGCAGTGGACTTCCCTCAGGAAGCTCAAAGTCAATCATTTGCTTTACTCATTTCTACTTTTCAGAGTACAGTTTCAGCATCTTACTCTGTTTGACTGCATGCATTCCTTTCAGTTATTTGTCTCAGAGGTGGCTGGCTAGGGACTTCTGAGAGAGTAAGGGCATAGCCAAATAAAAACTCATCTTAGTTTCTAGTGTCTTTGGAATGTTGTACCTTTTTTTATTGGTGTTAAAGAATGCCAATAAAGAACAAGAGGGCTGCTGAGATGACTTAATTGGTAAAGTGATTGCTGCCCAAAGTCCAAGGACCTGAGTTATATCCCCAGAACTCAGGCAAAGCTAAACACTGGGTGTGGTGATACATAGCTGTAGTCTCAGTATCAGTGAGGTAGAGACAGGATTCTGGGCTCCACTGGTCACCCACCCTAGCCTAATCAGGAAATTCCAGGACAGTAAGAGACCTCATTTCAAAAATCTAGGCCAATGACACCCTAGGCACAACACCCAAGGCTGTTTTCTGGCCTTCACATATATGTGATGGAAGGGAGCATCAGTTTGATTCAAGCTAGAATCCTCTGAAAAGAGAAAATAGCAATTAAGGAAAAATTCTCCGTGCATGGGAGCAGGCTCAAGCCAACAATCTCTGCAGGAGCAGGCCAGAGCCAGCAACCTCCATGGGAGCAGACCCAGGCCAGCAACCTTTTTGGGAACAGGCCTGAGGCAGAGACACCCACAGGAGCAGGCCTGGATTATCAACCTCCACCAGAGCAGGCCTGAGAGAGTGACCTCCACAGGAGCAGGTATGAGGGAGAGATTTCAGAGGGAGCAGGCCCAAGCTAGTAACCTCCATGGGAGTAGGCATAAGCAAGCGACCTCCACAGAACCAGGCCAAGGCAATCAACCTTCATGGGACCAGGTCCTAGCCAACCATCTCCATGAAAGAAGGCTCGAGCCAATGACTTTCAACGAGCAGGCCTGAGGCAGCAAACCTCTGCTGGAACAAGTTTGAGCAAGTGACCTTTATAGAATCATGCCCCAGCAAGCAACCTCTGCTGAAGCAGGCCCAAGCCAGGAAACTCTATGAAAGAAGGCAACCACCTCCTGTACCAGGCCTGAGCCAGCAACCTCCACAGGAGCAGGCCCAAGCAAGTGACATCTGTGAGAATAGGCCTGAATGGCCTCCGGGATTACAGATCAACCTCTGGGAGTGCCAAGCAACCTACAAGAGCACCAAGGTGACTGGAACCATGGCCCTGACTTCACCACAAGAAGCAACCATCTGAGCCTTAGATCCACAGCCACCTGGAAGATTGATCACCAGAGATACAGCTTCAACTACACCAATCAGAGGAAAAGATAGGTAGACAAGGTAAGAACACAACACCACAAAGAGCAACACAACACCAACAAAACTAGTGGCTCTAAAATATCAAGACTTTAACACCCCAATATAGATGATGATGAAGAAGAAAATGACCTAAAAATTAACTTTATGAGAATGTTTGAGACCCTTAAAAGGAAGTGAAAAATTCTCTCAAAGAAATGGAGGAAAATACAAAAAAATGGAAGAAATCAACAAATTCCTTAAAGAAAACCAAAAAAAAAAAAAATCAGTCAAACAGGTGAAAGAAAGGATTCAAGACTTGAAAACCAAAATAAAGAAAATACAAACTGAGGAAATTCTGGAAATGGGAAATATGGGAAAATGATCAGGAACCACAAATGCAAGTATAAACAGCAGAATACAAGAGATGGAAGAGAGAATCTCAAGTGTTGAAGATATGATAGAGAAAATAGACTTATCAGTCAATGAAAACATTAAATCTCACAAAAGATTAACATAAAATATTCAGGAAATATGGGACACCATGAAAAGATCAAACCTAAGAATAATAGGGATAGAAGAAAGAGAAGTCCTAATCAAAAGCACAGAAAATATGTTCAACAAAATCATGGAAGAAAACTTTCCCAACCTAAAGAAGTATATGCATATGAAGATACAAGATTCATACAAAACACTAAATGGACTAGACCCCAAAACCAAAGCAAAACACTAAACATACAGAATAAAGAAAGAATATTAAGAGCTGCAAAGGAAAAAGGACAAGTAACATATAAAGGCAGATCTATCAGAATTACACCTGACTTCTCAATGGAAATAATGAAAGTCAGAAGGTCCTCACCATGCATTATGCACACTTTAAGAGACCACAGATGCCAGAAAAACTTTCAATCATCATAGATGGACAAAACAAGATTTTCTATGGCAGAACTAGATTTAACCAATACCTAACCACAAATCTAGTCCTGAAGAAAGTACTAGAAGGAAATTTTCAACCCAAGGAAGTTAGTTGCATCCACAAAAACACAGACAATAGATGATCTCACAGCAGCAAGTCCCAAAAAAGAGAAAAATATGCAAAATAACATCACCACCAAAAAAAAACTAAAATAACAGGAACTAGCAATCACTGGTCATTAATGTCCCTTAATATAAATGAACTCAACTCACCTGTGAAAAGACACAGGCAAAAAGATTGGATATGAAAGTAGAATCCATCCTTCAAGTGCATACAAGAAACACACCTCAACCTCAAAGACAGATATCACCACAGAGTAAAGGTTAGGAAAAAGTTTTCCAATCAAATGGACCTAAGAAAAAGCTGGCGTAGCTATCCTAATATCTAACAAAATAGACTTCAAACTAAAATCAATCAAAAGAGACAAAGAAGGGCACTTCATATTTATCACAGGTAAAATCCATTGAGAGGAACTCTCAATACTGAACATATATACCCCAAATACAAAAGTGCCCTCATATGGAAAAGAAACACTACTAAAGCTTAAATCACACATTAAACTTCACACACTAATAGTGGGAGACTTCAACACCCCACTCACATCACTGGACAGGTCTGCCAGACAGAAGCTTAACAGAGAAATAAGGAAACTAACAGATGTTATGTTTCAAATGGACTTAACAGATATCTACAGAACATTCCATCCAAGCATAAAAGAATATACATTATTCTCAGTGTCTCATGGAACCTTCTCAAAAATTGATCACATACTAAGTAACAAAGCAAACCTCAACAGATACAAAAAAAATTGGAATAACCCCATGTATCTTATCAGATCACCATTGCTTAAAATTAGAATTCAGTAGCAACACTAATTTCAGAAAGCACACAGACACATAGAAATTAAACAGTGCTCACCTGAATTACCAATGCGTTAAGGAAGAAATAAAGGAACAAATTAAAGACTTCCTAAAATTCAATGAAAATGACCACACTACACACACAAACTTATGAGATACAATGAAATCAGTGTTAAGAGGAAAGTTCATAGCACTAAATGATTATATAAAGAAACTGAAAAATCCCACAGGAGTGAGTTAGCAGAGTACCTGAAAATTCTAGGACCAAAAGAAGCAAACTCACCCAGGAGGACTAGATGCCAGGAAATAATCAAATTGAGAGCTGAAATCAACAAAATAGAAACTAAGAAAACAATACAAAAAATCAATGAGACAAAGAGTTGTTTCTTTGAGAAAATCAACAAAATATACAAATTTTTTATCCAAACTAATTAAAAGGCAGAGAGAGACTATCCAAATTAACAAAATCAAAAAAATGGGGGATATAACAACAGACATGGAGGAAATCCAGAGAATCTTTAAGTCATACTTTAAAAACCTGTACTTCATAAAATTGGAAAACTTAAAAGAAATGAACAATTTTCTGAATATATATCACTTACCAAAATTAAATCGACCAGATAAGCAAATTAAATAGACCTATAACTGCTAATGAAATAGAATTAGTCATCAAAGGTCTCTCAACCAGCTGGGCTGTGGTGTCACATGCTTTAATTCCAGCACTCAGGAGGCAAAAGCAGGCAAATCTTTGTGAGTTTGAGGCCAACCTGGGATACAAGAGTTAGTTTGAGATAAGCTTCAAAGCTGTGGAGAAACCCTGTCTCAAAAAACTGAAAAAAAGTGTCCCAACCAAAAAAAGGCCAGGGACCAGATGGTTTCAGTGCAGAATTCTACAAGATTTTCAAAGAAGAACTAATACCAATACTCCTCAAATTATTCCACACAATAGAAACAGAAGGAATATTTCTAAACTCTTTTTAAGAGACTATAATTACCCTGATATCCAAACCACACAAAGACATTACTAAGAAAGAGAAACACAAATCCGGATAAAAAAGACCTATAGATGAGTCATAGTGTTGGATAAATTTATGTAGGCTTGGGAGAGAGAAGAAAAAAGTATAGAGCGTTGGGAAAGAAGTAAATCATTTTAAAAAGTCTTTAAAGAGACAGAGTATAGTCATAAATTAAAAGGAGTAAATAAAAATAAGTCATGTAAAAATGGAAAATTCACAGAGAGTCTGGATTATGTATATTATTGTATTATCTTTGAATTTTTTTTGACAATGAATGAGCTAAGTACAGAGAGACATTTCATTGTATGGGATGCTAAGCTAAACCAGCATGTATATTGTAAAGGTATCTTGACTTCAGAATTTGGGTCGAAGGACGTGTTGTTTGGGAAAAGAGGTTCTTCTTTTGTTTTCACAGAAGACGATAACCTATGGATTGCTTCTAAACCAATATGGTTTTATGGACCAAGGCCTCCTAAAAAGTCGCTGTGAACACCCTCAAAAAATTACTTTGCCCAACTGCTGAGTGAGATGAACTGAGCACACGGGATACACCATGAAAGACCTGATTAACACACATACACACACACACACACACACACACACACACACACACACACACACAAAGAGAGAGAGAGGCAGAAATAAAAAAGAGAAGAAAAGTTGATGAAAATAACATTCTCAAATATGAAATTCACCCAAAAACATTAATGAAATGAGAAAATACAATTTTTTTCAGAGGATTTATTCTGATTAGTCCTTTGAGAATTTTATGCAATGTGTTTTAATCACACTTATTTTACCCATCCCCCAAACTCTCCCAAGAACAGCACTCCTTCTTTCCCTACCCAACCTTGTATCTCCCCCCACACACACTCATCAAGTCCAGTTTGTGCTGCCCATATAGTCTTGGATGTATGGTTTTTCAGCAGGAAGTGGCAGGTTTACCAGGAGTAACAACATTCTCAAAGAAAACTGAATCTCTGTTTCCCAGCAGCTGTCAATTCGCAGAATCTCCTTGGAGAGGTGTGGGAATTCATGGCTAACTCCACTTCACATGCTGACATTTGATCTGGCTTGAGTTTGCACAGAGTTTGTGCATGCTGAAACAGTTTCAGTGAGATAATGTGTGCAACTTCCTGTTGCATCTGCAAGACACTTTCCTTGTTATCTGCTACCTCTGACTCTTACAGTCTTTCTCTCTGTCTTTTTCAATGACCTCTGAGTCTTGAGAGGAGGGGAGGTAATATAATATTCCATTTGGGACTGAGAACTCCACAGTCTTCTATTCTCTGCACCTTGGCAAGTTGTTGAACTTTGTGTTAATCACCATCTCCTGAAAATAGAAGCTTTATCTGATGAGAGTTGAGAGACTTATTGACCTATTGGTATAATGCTAAGTCATTAAGAGTTAATTGAATACTATGTACATTAAGAAGAATAATAGTATTTGGTTCTCCACTAGAGCCTATGGCCTGCCTAGCCACATGTTCCTTGCCCAATGATGGTTCTAGGCATGAATTTCATCTTGTAGAGAAGGACTTGGATACAATAAGACAGGGGTTGGTTACTCCTGTGTCACTATCGCTCTGATGGGCATGTCTTGACAGATCAGACATTATTACTGTAACTCACAGGGTTCACAGCTGTGTAAGCTTTGTTTCCTTTTCTGCTCTGGTGGCATGTATAACACTTTCCAGCACTACCAAATCCAGCCAATACAAATGAAGCTCCCTGGTCAGTACCAGCATGCTCTCTTGCCATGTTCTGTGACTCAAATACATAACAGCTTCAGTTACAGGGTCTAATAGAACTCCAAACTCATGTTCAGCATTCTCCCATTCTAATGGTGGTGCTAGCATGTAAACATGAAATGAGAAAGCTTGAGCTAGTATCTGTGAAACTTCTTCTGGAGTTGATTTTTTCTGTCTTTAGAGTTGCCTGCAACTGAGGTTATATTGACTGGGAAGATTCAGAGTTTTCTGGACTTGAAACAGCATCATAAATGAGCACTTAGCTTGTACAAATGAGTTAGACTCATTCAAACAAAAATAATTTTCTTAATTATTAAAGCAAGACAGAGGAGCTTTATCTAACACAACTGATGCTTCCCTTCCGGGTCTCAGAGGGTTGTGAGCATACTCCAGATGTAATAGTCCTAGAGACAAGAAGCCAGGACAAAGTTAATTTTATTATGATAGGGAAGGAGGGTCAGAACACAGATTCTCAGTTTATTTCAGAGTCTGACTTCCACGAGCAATGTCTTCAGTTGTACAGATATTCATTTGGCTTTTCCTGCACACTCACCACAATATCAAAGAAGCTCTTTTATCTTTTTATTTTATTTTATTCTGCTTTTATTCTGTTTTTTAAAAATGAAAACAAACTATCTTTTTCATTTTACATACCAACCCCAGTTCCCACTTTCTCCCCTCCACCTTCCTCCTACCCCACTCCCATCTACTCCTCAGAGAGGTTAAGGCACATTGTTTTGAGGAAGGTTCAAGGCCCTTCCTACTACATCTAGGTTGAGCAAGGTATCCCCAAAGAGAATGGGATCCCAAAACGCCAGTATAAGCAGTAGGGATAAATCCTGGTGTCATTGCCAGTGGTCCTGCAGTCTGCCCCAGCCATACAACTGTAATCCACATTTGGAGGGTCTAATTTGGTCCTATACTGGTTCCTTCCATATTCGGCTGAAGTTGGTGAGCTCCCATTAGCTCAGGTAAACTGCTTAGTGGGTGTACCAATCATGGTCTTGACCTCTTTACTCATATTTTCACTCCTCCCACTCTTCAACTGGACTTTGGGAGCTCAGTCCAGTGCTCCTCTGCAGGTCTCTGCCTCTGTTTCCATCAGTTGCTGGATTGTTGAAGGAAGAGTTTGCTAGAAATAATGCATAAGCTATTGGCCAAACCGTTTCCTAATTAACCAATGGTAATAAAACATATTTACAACATACAAAGGGGAATCTTACACCACTGGATGTAGGCTCTATGGTGATTTCCTAAATATAACACCAGTAGAACAGACACTGAGTGCAACAATAAATAAATGGGACCTCCTGAAACTGAGAAACTTCTATAAGGCAAAGGACACAGTCAATAGACAAAAAGGCAGCCTACTGAATGGGAAAAGATCTTCACCAACCCCATATCAGACAGAGGATTGATATCTAAAATATATAAAGAACTTAAGAAATTAGACAACAAATTTTCAAATAATCCAATTAAAAAATGGGGTACAGATCTAAACAGAGAATTCTCAACAGAAGAATCTCAAATGGCCAAAAGACACTTAAGGAAATGTTCAATATCCTTATCCATCAAGAAAATGGAAATAGAAACAACACGAGATACCATCTTACACTAGTCAGAATGGCTAAGTTAAAAAACATCAATGATAGCTTCTGCTGGGTAGGATGTGAAGTAAGGAGAACACTCATCCATTGCTGGTGGGAATGCAAACTTGTACAACCACTCTGGAAATCAGTATGGTGGTTTCTCATAAGTGGATACTAGCTGTAAAGCAAAGAATAACCATCCTATAGTCCATGACCTTAGAGAAGTTTAATAACAAGGTGGACCCTAAAAAAAACTTTATAGATCCCCCTGGGAAGGGGAAATAGACAAGATCTCCTGACACAATTGGAAGCATGGGAGTGAAGGGAGAAGGGAGGGCAGAAGGAGAAGAGGAGAGAAGAAGGGGAGGGGGAGGAGAACTTGAGGGAACAGGATAGTAGAGATGGAGGAAGGACAGAGATGAGAACAAGGTAAGAGATATCTTGATTGAGGGAACCATTATGGGGCTAGCAAGAAACCTTGTACTAGAGAAATTCCCAGGAATCCACAAGGATGATCACAGCTAAGATCCTAAGCAATAGTGGAGAGGGTGCCCAAACTGGCCTTGCCCTGTAATCAGATTGATGAGTATCTTAAAATGTCACTAATGGAAACTCTGGTATCTTGTTCAGAAATATTTGCTCAGAGACACTAACCTACCCCACAGATTTGGTGATTTTTATTTTATATATGTTTAGTATTTAAGGGCTGTTGTTGAAGGAGGGAACAGTGGGGACTGAATATAAACTTCCATCATTATAGTTGGGCCATTGGTCATTCTTCATGACATCTATGGATTGAATTTGTGCTCCAGAGTTTGTGAGCTGAAATTCCAATCAGATGTTTTCCCACACCTTACATGAACTCCCCACTTTGTGGCTTCCTAATTCTCAACAGAGCCCTGCTCGGCCCTTCTTTCACTAAACTATACTTAGTAACTCTTTATTCTTTTTAAAATGTCCCTCAGGCATGTGCATGTTCTCCTCGCTGTGTTTCTATCAGGACTTACCTAAGCCTGTCCATGCTGTCTCTCTAGATGAACCATTCTCTTCTGGGCACCAACCTGTCATTGCTCCCCCACTGTGCACTTCAGTGTGCCCCTAGATATCTGTAATTATTTATACATCTATTCACTTGGTCCTTCCCACACTTTTACTTACAGAATTCTATGAAGACAAGGACATTTTACAGTTTATTCCAGTCTTAATTGTGGTTTCTGTTGCTATGATAAAATACCATAACCAAAAGAAACTTAGGATAGAAAAGGGTTTATTTGGCTTATATGTTCAGATCACAGTTCACTATGAAACCAAGTCAGGAACTCAAGACAGGATCCTGGAGGCAGGAACTGGAGGCAGGAAGCAAAGACCGTGGAGGAGTACTTCTTACTGGCTTGCTCCACATGGCTTGCTTAGCCTGATGTCTTATAGCACCCAGAACTACCTACCCTGGGGAGACATTGCACATAGTGAACTGCTCCCTCAATTCCGACATCAATCATCAATGAAGAAAATATAACTGGCTTGCCCACAGGTCACTCTTGTGGAAGTATTTTCTCTAATTGAGGTTCTCTCTTCCAAAATTGACATAAAAAGCAGCCAGCAGTCTCTCATGGCCTGACCATCTCATATTGAGGATAGAAGCTAGTGTACCCCAATATATTAAAGAATAAGCATATGTTTATCAAGTCCTTGTATACACGTATGATTCTGCACAAGTTTCACATATGGATTCAGTCTTCGTCATTACCCAAGGGGTTATTTAATTATTATTACTACTCTTTCCATTATTATAATTCTTTTCATAGGAGGTAATAGTGTCAGACTTGTTTCAAATCACTATTCTGCTGAATGGCAAGCTAAAATGATGGCTCAGGAACTTTGGCTTTTAGAGGCCATGCTGCTATGCTTCCTCTTCACCTACATGTACAATCTTTTTGATATTAAAAACTAAAAGGTCAGTTTATTCTTACTCTTGAGATGACTAGATGTTCTTAGACAGACCCATAGTGTCATTTTGTAGTCCCTAACACTTAAGGACTTACTGGTTTGTCCCATTAGAATTCAGATTTCAGTCCTGTGGTGGTAGCACACTCCTTTAATCCCAGCACTTAGGAGGCAGAGGCAGGAGGATCTCTGAGTTAAAGGCCAACCTGGATTACAGAGTGAGTTCCAGGACAGATAAGACTATACAGAGAAGCCCTATCTCAAAAAACTCAGATTTAGAGGGGCTGGAGTGATGACCCAGAGATTAAATGCCCTTGCTGTTCTTGCAGAGTATCTGGCTTGGTTCCCATCACCCATATAACTGTTCATAACCTTTTATAACTCCAGTTCTGGGACATCTGGCAATGTTTTCTGTCCCCAGTGTGCACAAAGCACATACACAGAGCACATACATACATGTAAGTAAATGCAGGCACATTTATATATATATATATATATAAATGCTGAATTTCTATCTTCTAAGTGATGGTAGTAAAGATGTGTAGCTTTGGGAACGTAATTGAATCATGAGGGTGGAACCCTCCCCGTTGGGATTGCTGTCCTTATAAGGATGATCCCTGAGTAGATATCCACCTTTCCACTATGTGAGGGTACAGAGAATTGGGAAGTCTTCAGTTTGGAGGAAGTCCTTTGCTACAGTGATCACTGGAGTCCTGGCAATGGACATCCAGTTTCCAGAATGGTGGGTAATAAATAAGGATCTGTTGCTTACAAGCAGCCTAGCCTATGGTACTTCATTTTGGCAGAAATATTTACAAGGACTAACAAGATGCACAAAAAGACATTGCCTATGAATGGCTAGCCACTAAAGAGTTCTAGATAATGGTGTCCTTTCAGTTTCCTAGATGGCTGGCTCATTAGGATCACATCAACACAGTGGCACCATCCATGACAGCCCTGCAAAGGTGCTGTCTTGTTAGCGACTGGGTGCTGGTGGTGTTCATTCTTGATTGTGAGATGCATTATTTCATTTCTCACTTTCTCATTTCACATTTGCCATGGGAAATTCTCTTTCGCTAATCCTTCAGTTCTTAAAACACACGAGGCAGAAAGTCAGGAATGTGCCTTACCATCTTCTTCAACTTTTCACTCTTAGATATTCTCTGAACACAGTGAGACTCAAGAAATACACGTGCCTTTGGTTCCAGCTTTGGAATGGTTGTCACCATCTCACTCATCATTCTCTGTAGTGAGAAGAGGCCACTTGTTTGTTCCCAGCTACTTGGGGCCAGTTTGTTAGAGGAGGGGCTGCTTGTCAATCCCTGGCTCTTAGCCCCCAAATAATCACACAGAAACTATATTATTAAAACACTGCTTGGCCCATTAGTTCTAGCATCTTATTGGCTAACTCTTACATATTAATTTAACCCATTTCTATTCATCTATGTATCGCCATGTGGCTGTGGCTTACTGGCTAAAGTTCCATCCAGTTCCGACAGGGCTACATGACTTCTCCCTGACTTCTTCTTTCTCCCAGAATTCAGTTTAGTTTACCCTGCCTAGCTCTGGTTCCCTATAGCTCTGCTATAGGCCCAAAGCTGTTGCTTTATTAACCAATGGTATTTACAGCATACAGAGGGGAATCCCACATCAATTCATCTTTAATGCCTTAAAGAAAATGGATTAAAATGCTACACATGTGGCCTGCAACATCATGCCTTTTCACTTTCATGTCTGAGGAATTTTATTCCTATAGTGTCATCATTATCGATTATGTGTCTGCTCCATGCATAATGATGACACTAATAACCTGAACCTACAGAGTCCCTATAAACACTCAACTTTGCAAGGAAACCCCAAGGTCATCACCTCTACCAAGCCCACCCTGCTGGTCCCAGGCATTGATTTTGTCTTGTTGAATCTTCAGAATCATGTGAAGTAAATTAGACTATTAATCCTTGTTTAAAGATGGTGAAAGACAACATGAACACCTTACTCAAGGTCACATGAGAATAAATGACTGAGCTGACACTCAGACAATCATCCCTGGAAAATGACACAATATGATCAATATGACCACATCTTGCTGTCTATGTGGTATATATTCATCTGCTTTTACTGGATAACAAACTTTCTCAAACATAATATAGACATAATAAATATAACAACATAAAACAGAATATTCCATTTAGCTCATCACACTGTAGATTGACAAAAATAGCCTGAACTCCACACAGTGGCTTTGTGGGTCGCACTGGGTCATGGTAGGAATCAGTACAGTACTTGGGCAAGTTTCTGGGAGCTAACTGGCCTGGGGGAGGTTAGTATACACAGTTAATCTCTAATGGGCTTTTGTCCTCCAGGGAGCCTAGACCATTGAAAGGTGGCTCCCTGAGTCCAAGACAGGAAGGGAACTGAAGGCCCATCTTGGCTCAGAACAAGAATACACTCCTTCTCCTAAATTCTGTTAACTAGAGCAAGCCAAAAAGGTAGCCCAAATTCAAGGGAAAGTGTCACTACATCTCTTGATCGAGGAGGCTGCAAGGTCTTTGTCATATCTGAACATCCATGTTGTCTGCACTATTATTACAATAGCAGTTGCAAATAAGTTTAGGCATCTAACAACAAATAGATGGATAAATGAAATGACGGCCTGTATACACAATGGAGTTTTATTCATCATGAAGAACAAGGAAATAATGTCATTCTAATGAAAATGAATGCACGTTTACATGACAAAGTTTTATTTGCTAGTTAGTTTTCTCTTAGTATAATATGTATCAGATAATAAAATTTTAAAAGAAAGGCTACTGGTTTGGGAGGTTTCAGCCCAAGATCAGGGTAACCCATTGCCACGTCCTTCTGAAGAGACAGCACATCAAGCTGAGAATTCATGGTCCAGTCAAACAATTTACATCATGAGCCAGAGAAGAAAGGTAAAAGGGGAGCCAGGCATGGTGTGCACGCCTTTAATTCCAGCACTTGGGAGGCAGAAGGATCTGTGGGAGTTTGAGGCCAGCATGGTCTACATAGTGAGTTCCAGGACAAACCAAGACTGTTACACAGAGAAACCCTGTCTTGAAAAACCATAAAGAGTGAGGGGTTAAGGGAGTGGGGAGAATGGATTTTCAGACCTGCCTTTGAGGTCATGTTCCCACTAATAGAAGGACCTCTCAGTAGGGTCCACCCAGAAGGCCCTACCTTCTTCTGATAGGAACATCCTTGAATTTTGTGGGGCACATAACACAAATCCTTGTAATTATATACGAATTCTTGAAATTAACTCACATGAGACTGTACTAGTCTTCAAAGTCCTCACACATTTTCCTCTTTACTTTCACTTACAAGAGTAATCCTGAAGTAAAAACAAAACAAAAAATAGAACAGGAGTGTTGGGGAGGCTGCTTGTTCATTTCCCGGCTGCCCAGACTGCCAAAATAATCACACAGAAAGCTGTGTTAATAGCAATACTGTTTGGCCAATAGCTTAAGCGTATTTTGGGTTAACTCTTATATCTTCAATTAACCGATTTCCATTAATCTCTGTATCACCACATGGCTGTAGCTGACAAGCAAGATTCCAGCATGATTGTCTCAGGTGGCAGCTAGCTACATGGCTTCTCCTTGACTCCACCTACTCTCTATTCCTCTGTCCACCTGGAACTCTGGCCTTGCCCTATTCTGCTACGACCCTGGCCAAAACAGCTTTATTCATTAAGCAATAAAAGCAACACACATACAGAAGGACTTCCCACACCACAGGAGTTATTGATTGCCCTGTTTCACTAAGTGTAGGAAAGCTCTAATTCAGATAACACCACAACAACTCAAAGCTGGGTGGCTCAATGTGGTCCTGGCTGTGGTGCTCTGACAGGAGTGGAGTGTACTTCTTGCTGTATCTGCTCACATTGCATATATGATTCTAATACCTGGCAAAGAGGAAAAAGGTACAGATGCTCCTTTATAGGAAAAAACGTAATTGCATTTTAGCTAGCTGCTGTGGGAAGGCTGAGATTTGAGGTATACAGCACATGAGGTATGCTTACCCTCTTAGTGGTTCCAGGGTGGCTCAGATGTTTTAGAGCATGATTTACGTATGCCTCCATGACTTCAAACACTTATAACTTAATAAGACTTATAAAACGAATTAGGGTTTCCCTGATGTTATCCATTTACACTCCAAAATTTGGGTTTATTACATGCAATTCTAAGAGCCATAAGTCAGGACTCTTGTGGCTGTAGTTAAATACATCTAATCTAAGCTGGTATAGGCAAAACAAATGCCAAAACCATGTGCTTGCTTGCATGGTTAGAGCACAGGCCCTCTTAGCTGCACCTGTTGCTGATTTTGTGAAAGCTCCCTCTCTCATTCCAAGTGTGCTTCCCTCCATTTGGATGTTAATTCAAATTGAAATCATTTTAATTCAAATAGTGGGGCCATTGCTTTTTCAGGAAAACACAGCTCCTGCAAGATCCAGGTTCAAAACTTAGCAGTTCAAAGAAAATAGAAGAATATAGTATCTTATTCCTGCTAGCTCTGGTAAAATCCAAGGAGGAACCGTATTAGATAGGCCTAAGTCAGGGTCCAGCTTGAACCAATCACCATGGTCAAAGACACAAAGAACTCTGCTTCATCAGAGCTAGATCATGTTTCTGACGTTAGAGCCATTCAGACATATGAGAAACAGATGTACAAAGAAAACTCAGTTACAAGGTACCAGCTGAAGCCAAAGGTGCTGAGAAGAGAAAGAACCTCTGATACCTACAATATCAGTGTGAAAAGACTCAGAATAATGGAGCAACGACTCTAAAATGGCACTTATAAATAGCCCACACTTGATGGCAGGTCCTGGTGGTGTCCTTATCAGTGGTGTCCTGATCAGTTATAGAGTGAAAACACCAGTCAAAATAGTTGTACTTATAATCATCATGGTAATAATGGCTTAAGTTCTAAGCCCTTTAATACTTTGTTTAATTTTATCTTGTTTGATCTTGTTTTCTTTTTTTTTCTATTGATCTTTATTGAGCTCTACATTTTTCTCTGCTCCCCTCCCTGCTTCTCCCCTTTTCCTTTCAATCCTCCCCCCTTCAACCCTCTCCCAAGGTCCCCATGCTCCCAATTTACTCAGGAGATCTTGTCTTTTTCTACTTCTCATGTAAGTCTCTCTTATTGTCCTCATTGTTGTCTAAGTTCTCTGGGATTGTGGTTTATAGGCTGGTTTTCTTTGCTTTATGTTTAAAAACCACCTATGAGTGAGTACATGTGATAATTGTCTTTCTGTGTCTGAGTTACCTCACTCAAAATAATGTTTTCTAACTCCATCCATTTTCTTGCAAAATTCAAGATGTCATTATTTTTTTCTGCTGTGTAGTACTCCATTGTATAAATGTACCACATTTTCTTAACCATTCTTCGGTCGAGGGGCATTTAGGTTGTTTCCAGGTTCTGGATATGACAAACAATGCTGCTATGAACATAGTTGAGCACATGTACTTAAGGCACGATTGAGCATCCTTTGAATATATACCCAAAAGTGGTATTACTGGGTCTTGAAGAAAGTTGTTTCCTAATTTTCTGAGAAATCACCACACTGACATCCAGAGAGATTGTACCAGCTTGCATTCCCACCAGCAATGCAGAAGTGTTCTCTTTTCCCCACAACCTCTCCAGCATAAGATGTCATCAGTGTTTTTGATTCTGATCTTGTTTTCTAATGTACTGCGAATCAAGCCTAGAGGCCCTCACATATTAGACAAGTGTTTTACTACTGAGCTACATCACCAACTTCATATGAACTTTTTATCTTCACTGCAAGTTCAGTAGATAGACACTACTATTATGCCCAACTACATAATGAAGAAAATGGTTGTAGTGAGATAAAGAACACTTGTTTCTCTTGTAGAAACCCTGAGTTGAGTTCCCAGCACCCACAAAGTGGGGCTCACAATCTGTTCAATGCCAGCTCTCTTCTGGTGACTTCCTCAGGCACTTGCACTCATATGCATATATTCTACCTACATACACATAATCAGAAAGAAAATAATCTAAAAATAAACTTCATAAGAAAAGTGTGTCACTTAGCTCTTAAAACATATCCACGACATTACCTCTAAAGATAGGATGAGTTACTGCTCAAATACATGCCCAATAAGCAACTTGCATCCCTAAATTCTCCTCTGTTAATTTATGCATTATGCTAGGTGTGAAAAGAATCAAGCTTAAATGAGTCCATTTATAAGCTATCAGGTGATGGGCAAAACTTTACAGACAAGAAATAGTTGAGTCCTAGACAGGATTGGGGTGAGGGACTAGTTCTAAAGGAGAACAGAAGTTGTGAGAGCAATGGAGTTTGAAATCTCATTGGTGGTGTTTGTTACCTAATGCAATGCATTTGTCAAAACTCCTGGAAAAATGTACTATAAGGTTGGATTTAATGTATGCAAATTGCACCTTAATAAAAATGGGGGAAAGCCTCAGAGACTGATCATTCCTGGCTGTAAACACATTAGTATCTAGTCTCTTGAAAGAAAGTGTTTCAAAACATTTATCCTGTTGGGGGAATGCCTGTGGTTTTTTGTTTTCTTTTCCTAAGAGGTGAAAACCATCAACTTTGGAATCTAACTTTTCTAGGTCAGGTAGTGGCTCAGCTCACAGGGAACCCAGCATGCAGTTGAGTCACCTGAGCTTACTTGGTCTTACCCTTGCTGTTCTTTCTGTCTGCACCCTGGAGCTGATGCTGTTCATATCGCTGGGCAGTAGACTAAAAGAATTCTGTTGTTGAGTCCTGTTGCCTTGCCAATATGCCAACACATCTATGAGAAATCTACATTCAAATCTGAATTATCAATAAAAGGTGCAGCTGACTCTGGACATTTTTGCCTTCATACTGGTTTCTAGCACTTCCTTTCTCTGCACTGTATTATGATAGTTTTCTATGTGCAGTGGCTTGTATCACAATCAGATTTTTATTGAATTTGATCAAGGCATATAGTAGCAGGTGAAGTACAATTAATAAAAACTCAGAGAGAGAAATTAGAGTTCAACTTGAAGGTCAGAAAAGCAAAACAGCCAGCCACTGGCTCTTACCTTGACCTCAGTCTGAAAATGGTGATCCTACCTCCTGGAATATCAGAATGAAACCGTGCTTGAAGGCTGTTTCGTCCAGTCTTGTAATACTCTCTAGGGCTGGGGTTAAAGGCATGCATCACTGGAATTAAAAGCATGCACTGCCCGGTTTCTATGACAAACTAATGTGGCTACTGGGATTGTGGCCTTGTCTGTAAGGCTGAACAGTATGGCTGTTTTACTCTCTGTACTTCAGGTAAACTTTATTTGTTGAAATATAAGTGAAATGCCATTGCATCCCCCCTTTTTGTCTAAAATAAAAGAGGCTATAACTAATATAAGAAAGCTATATACAGTAAGTATAATGACTACACATAGTATATACAGACAATAAATACATCAATAATGTTTAGTTCATTTGCATTTGACAAATTCAGAGAAAATGCTCCATATCTATTATAGGATAGATGACTTGATGAGTCTAAAGACTTGCACCTAATTTATTTTCTATCATAACTTGCTTTATGTGTCAGGTAAACAAGCAAAATTATAACTATCTAGTCTTCAACTCCCTCGGGGACCCAAGAAGGAAATAATATTAACTGAGTAAGCAGGAAGTGCAAGCAAACAACTTCAAAAATATGTGAGAAATGACAGAAACAAATGACTACATGGACAGTCACCCAAAGTTCCTCCTCAATATTGGGACATCATCTTTGGCCTACAGCCCTAGCATGTCCAACAAACTTTTCTGTGAAGCAGGATATTTTGTGTCCTGCTTATCTAATTAGGACACCATACAGTCAGCAGTCAAGGCAGGGGCGTTTTGTTGCCCAGTGGCTTACTTTTGCCACAAAGAAAGTAAACTCCATGTAAAGTTTCTTTGATGCCCATTATCTTCTCTGAAGTAGATTGGTTCTGCCAGGAGTAGACATGTCTCATTGTCATAAAAAAAGAAGAACCTAGGTTATTGAAACATCTCAAATGCCATAATCTGTAGATCTCTAAAGTGTTTGAGGATGACTTGTCTATCTAAAATATAATCTTTTTGACCTTGAAAACATACCTAATGTGACTATAAGTTCAATTATACTATGTGATTAACTACTAGTGTATATTTCCTTATCATCCTAACAGTTGGTAATAATAATTTTTAAGGAATATAAATGTTATTACATTGTTAAATGAGCTGTATAGATACAATTCCTCAAACAAGATTAAAAATGTATGTACAGTATGTTTCAACAAAATTAATATCAAATTTTATCAATATACAAAATTTGTATACCATATACAAAAGTCCAATCCAATGTAAAACATTTAAAACTAATAGTTGCTTTTTAAAAGTAGATTCTGTAATCTATCTTTTTCTTATCATATCTATATCCTCTTTTACTTTTCAGAATAGTGCCAATAATCTACGGTTTTTGTCTCACCATATCTATATACTCCCTTTTATTTCAGAGTAGATTCAATAATCTACCTTTAATACTATCATATCTATAATATCCATAATCCATTGAACAACTAAAAACCACCCACCCTACCTCTTAGGAATGTGAGCATTGTAGTCTTAAATTTACTTCCTGCTGTCTGGGGACAATGGTATCTTTAGGGGATCGTGACAGAGAAAATTGGATTAATTGTCAAGTCCTGGGAGAGGTAGCTTTATGATTCAGTCTATGCATCATGGGAAAGCACTGGGCTTGTCTCATGACATGACTAGAGTAGAGTATGAGGCTGGATCATCTCAGATAGCAACCTTGAAATTATTCTGAGCAGTTTGTAGTCCAAAGTTGATCTTTAAGTGGTGCTATCAGCTGAATGACATCATATGAACTGGGTAGAATCACTGTTATGGGGCTCTACCTTCTTCTTGGAGACTTCAAAGATTACTGTAGAGAAGTTTATTGTTCACTGTGGAAAACTTAAGCATTATTTATATCAAAACAGAACGTTTGAATTTTGACAGACATATAGTCATAGAGATGAAAATAAGTATGGGGAGAAGTAAAATTTTTGAAAGCAGAGTTTTGATAATGTTACTCCCTAGATTTTTATTTTCCTTCTGTCCTACACCAGGTACCTCCTGATATGAGACAGAAACTCCAAATTTTTCTTTTAACAACATGTTAGAAGGAGAGAAGGAGAGTCACCATGCAACTTTAAAGCCAGCTCTGATTTTTAAGTGGCTTGCGGCTACCATTATACTGAGAAGTAGGGAGATATGTATGTTTAGGTAGTGAAATTTTACACCACACAGGATATTGGTACCATAAGCCAGATTTCTCTTTGCTTGGTGATTCTTTCTGGATAACTATCTCTTCTTCTTCTTCTTCTTCTTCTTCTTCTTCTTCTTCTTCTTCTTCTTCTTCTTCTTCTTCTTCTTCTTCTTCTTCT
>PVIU01024634.1:0-25054 GCA_004026605.1 Ondatra zibethicus
CCAAACACTGAATCTCAAGTATTCTGTCATAGTACCACAAATGGACTGATACTGTCTTTCAATGCATACTTCGGCTTGGGGACTGTCTCGGAGCCCTGTTCCCACACAGGTTTGGGTGAATGTTGAAGGCCCTTGCTACCCATTCTTACTCCTTCCCCCTTGTCCTTCACCAGGGTTATCTCAAAGTTTTTTCATATCTAATATTGGCAACTGTTTCTCAGAAGACTCCAAAGAAACAATGTCTATAAATTTTATACTATCATAAATAAAATATTAAGAAGAACATTCATAAGGAAAATAGTACCTGACTTAAAGTAAAAAAAAAAACCGGAACATTTAACATAGTTTATTTGCCAGACATAAAACTTAAGTATAAACCATATGTGTGTTCATATGTGTGCATGTGCTCTGCAAACCCATGTATATTCATGTTATACTACATATGTAGACTTAGCATCTTGCTTTTATCCATGTCTCTATGGCAATATTGTTTGTATTTTTAATGGCTACATACTGTTCCATTTTATAATTACCCCACTATTTACTTCTTTAGATCATCCCTTATTTTCTGGCTATTGTAAATTTTAGAATTCTGGTCCGTATTTTAGAATTCTCTTCCACATATAAGTGCTCTCTGGTTTGCTCATAAATCTGTAACTAAGAGAAAAATCCACAGGCTTACTCCCCACATTGTGTGTTAGGCAAGCATAGCCAGGGTCAGAAACCTTACACTTACTAACTGAGCCCCTGCTAAGCAAGCATCTTCAGCCGCAGTGGCTGTAACTGCAAGCCTGAGGAGTTGCCATGAGCAACCCCTGTTGTCACATCAATGTTTAATATTCTTTAATTTGCCTGATGGACCAGCTTCCCACCCAATGCCATCTTCTTCTTACTTAGTTAGGGTTGTGTTGATTCAGGGTAACGGATGCCATTGTTAATGGGTCTAGGACATTGCTTTGCTTGGCTCCCTAGAGAGTACTCAACATTATATTGGAATAAGCTTGATTCCACATCTCATGTAACTTATTGTCTGTGTGTTTTTAAGCTATTTCAGATTGTGAAGTATATTAGAGCCATGTGAACCTGCTCACCAAGCCCCACAAAACTATTGTTTGTTCTTTTAGATACTAAAATCTCAAATTTAACTTTTCCCTTTGCGTTCCTTGCCTTTGTATTTGACTCAACCTTCATGTTTACCAATGATGTCTTAACAGTGTTTCTCTGGCATAGCCTGTGCCAGGAACTGAGTCACAGAGACATAACTTTTAATGTCCAGGAATTTCTAACTGAAGAACCAAGACACCGAGGAGAGGCAGGGAGGACAAAGGGACAGCTGAGCAGCCTGCTCTGCCTCAGCGCCTGCCAAGGGCTGCCACCCAGGAAGTGGGAAAGAAGAACAGTGACAGATGCTGATCTTGGAGGCTGAAGATGGTCCCTGTCCTGTTCCTCAGAGATGAGATGCGTGGGAAAATAAGGTTTCAGAAGCTTTGCAACAGCCTAGCAAGACCTGGGGCCTGCCAGGTGAGCATTTCAACATTTGGACTTTAAATATGTGGAAGTTTGTTTTTGATAAAGATGTAAGGAGATCCATTTAATGTTTTACAAAATGAAAGAAAGATAGCTCTAGGAAGAATAGAAATGACAAAAACTTGGACGAGACAGGTTGTAATGAGCGGCAGAGCCGGCCCCTGGTGAGAGCTGTGTGGAGCACGGCAGCTGAGGTGCTGGTTATGCATACACGAGAAAATCCAGCTATTGCCAGTCCTCCATGCTTCTCCCTAGCTAGCCTCATGGGAAACACAGTAGTTATAGCTATTTGCTCTCACAGATGCTGAACCTTACCTAGCTTCATCATTAAGAACACCAGAGGACTTTGGGGAATACAGAACAAACATCTCCTTTCCTCCAGATAGATTTCGACAACAGAATGAGTTGTGTAATTTTGAGCAATTTTGTCAATCAATGCTGGACTATGCCATGTTTTCTGAATGAGATTTTTTTTTCGAGACAGTAACAGTCCTGGCTGTCCTGAAACTCACTTTGTAGACCAGGCTGGCCTCGAACTCACTGCCTCTGCCTCCCAAGTGCTGGGATTAAAGGTGTGCACCACTACCACCTGGCGAGATTTTTTTTAATAGACTAACTGGTACACAGAATACCATGTTACCCAGACACTAATTTTAGGGTCCAGTCAAGCACAGAAGAACCTCTGGTTAGGTTTCTCTGAAAACAAAATCTAGACAAGGCCTGGGTATGGCAGTGAACTTAAGGATGAATGCTGGGGGCCAGGAGTGAGGTCGCTAAGGGAGTGACTTAGAACTAGGTAAAAAGCCAAGGCACAATGACTGTGAGCTACTGAGGACATCAGGGTTCACTCCCTACAGACCCTTGAAAGAACCAAGAAGAATGTCCCTCAGGATGGACACTGAAGAACACAGGTGCTAGGGAATTTATTCAATAACTTCTGTTCCCTGTTTGTTGAAAATTGTCCACAAGCCAGGGGATAGAATTTCTGCCCTCTAGAAATTCTAAACAGTAAGAGACAGGTAGATGATAGAGTAGGGGGCACGATAATAAGAAGGGCGTTTATTATGGAGCCAGATTACGCAGTCTTAGAGTTAACCAGTCTCACAGTTCGTCATCTGGAAGCTGAAGAATCAGGAATGCTGGACCTATAATTCTATCCTGAGTTTTCAGACCTGAAAGCCAAGCTCCAAAAGCATGAGCAAACAAGAAAAACTTTTAAAAATAAGAATAAAGAAAGAAAGAAGAAAAGGGAAGGAGTTACTAGCACAGTTCAAGGAAAGGCAAGAGACTCCACCCATCTCCATCCTTCTGTTCCATCCGGCCCTCATGGGGCCCATGTGTACTGGTGACACATGGCATATTGTATTGGTGCGCTGATCCAAATGCTAACTCTTCTGGAAACACCTTCACAAGCACACCTAGAAATAATTTTTCACCAGCTGTGGGGCATCCTTTGACACAGTCAGTTCAATACAAAAAGTTACCTGCCAGTGTCCTAAAATATTAACCTCCCTCACTTCCAGATCTCATCTGTGTGAGGTCAGCAGACTAAGGGGAAAAACCTTGTACCAGAGAAGTGCCCTGGTACATGCTTAAAGCAAGCTATTGAGACCGTCCCCTGACTAGTTCTGGTGTGCCATTTTAGGTCTGCCCGGGAGACAGGCGATCCTAACCTGCAGATGCCAGCCACCACTGACTCCTCAGTCAATGGCCCTGCCTCTCCCACTGCTGAGCTCTACGCTGTCTTAGCAGAGGCCATCCTAGAGAATATAGGTATGGGATAGGTTCTCTGGTATACCAGTAAGCCCATTCTAGCATGCCTTCCTGGCTCTTCTCTCCGTAGGGTAGTAGTGACGCTTCTTTCTCGATCGCTGTCAGTTATCACGTCCACATATCAAGCAACCTGGCCAGCAGCATCTTAAGCTCACCTGAAGGTTAAGTTGTAAGTCACAGGGAGATGGTCAATAAACAACTTTACGTTCTGCCTCCCTCTCCCCAGAACCTTCCAGACTCACTCCTACGCATGTTCTCAAGTTCCTGCCAGGACATACTAGTAATATCCCAGAGTTCTTCCAGAGAAAAGCGGTCCTGTAGTAGACACTGTTTGGGCCATGCTAAGAATGGATCCAATTAATATGGGGAAAATAATGGGAAGTGGGGGTAAATCTTGAGACTGGGAACCATGTGGCCGCTGAGATTTTTCTGTGGTTCGTTGGCAGCGGGGAGAGCTACTCTTTTCCAGCAGGATGGAGTAGGGAATGGAGTATGGACCTTGACATCCTCAGGCACATCTACCAACATGTCTTCTTACTTCTCAGCATCCTGCTGCTTCTGTATGAGGTCTCTGACTTCGCTGGAGGATGCTTGTCAAGGATGAGCAATCAGCATCCACAGAGGCATAGCCATTCCTCATGGGCAGGAGATAGGCATTCCTTACTGTGGCTGCATCCTTTCTGAGTTTCAGGGCTTGCCCCAAACTAACCACCTACAACTCTTCCTTCAAGGTTCTAGAGCAGATAACAAATCAGACAAGTCAATAGACCTCACACTCAGCCTTGTAAGTATAAGCATTTTGAAGAGGTCAGTCTTTCCCCTTGTCATCAATCCTCATCCCTGGGCTCCACTCTTAAGAGTCTGAGCCACTGGGGGCTGTCACTCCTGGAGGTTCCCATCAGCTTACAGACAAATGGCAGCAGGATCCCTGACCACACTGTCCCACCTGAGGTTTTGATACTTCCAGGGTCACTTCCATCCAAAATGTCTTAGTTTGTGAGTCTGAAACAAGGAGTTTATATGGTGGCTTAAGGAAGGACACCAGGACGCTGAAGAAAAACAAAGGGAGTCAGACAAGAGAGAAAGAGAGAGAGAGAGAGAGAGAGAGAGGAGAAAGTCAGTTTAAAAAAAGTGCATTTTGAGGGGTTTAATTTCCTTTGGCAATTAGAACAATAGATGTTCACCAAGAGTGAATTCAGAAACAGACATTGTTATATTCATGTTCATAGAGTTATCATTCACAACAGCCAAAAGGTGGAAATGATCCAAATGTCAACTGAGAGCTGAACAGATAAACAGCACAGCACATTCACAGTGGATGTCCTACTTCAGTTTCTGTTGAGTAGGGAGTTTGTGACTAGTGACATCAAATCTCAGTGGGGAACACAGGAATGCCCAGGGTGTGGATGGTGGTGGTGGTCACACACACAAGTGCTCTCATACCACTGAGCTGATGTTTAAGGTTGCTAAGATGATGTATTTTTACATCCTATACATTTTATTATACTTGTTAAAGGAAAGGAAAGAAGAGAAAAGAAATCCAGAAAGCTAGTTTTGGCAGACACCCACAAGTCAGGATCCTCTTTCAGTCACAGATACAGGGAAGTAACTGAGGTTTCCCTCACATTTCTACCCAGCAGCCCAGCCTGTCTCCCTCAGCATCCCGTCCTTTTATCAAATGCAGAAAGTGAAGAAACAACCAAAACTGTTCAGTGACTGGAGCTGCTCAAACTCTTATTGAGGGACGAAGTAACTTGGTTCTGGGTTGTAGAAGAAGGTTGCTTGTTGATCTCAGCCACTTAGCCCCAAAATAATCACACAGAAACTGTGTTAAATAAATCACTGCTTGGCCCATTAGCTCTACTTTCTTATTGGCTAACTCTTACATATTAATTTAACCCATTTCTATTAATCTGTGTATTGCCACGGGGTTGTGGCTTACCAGGTAAAGTTCCCAGAGTCTTTCTCTGGTGGAGGCTCCATGGTTTCTCTCTGACTCTGCCCTTCTTTCTCCCAGCATTCAGCTTAGTTTTCCCCGCCTAGCTCTGTTCCCCTATAGCTCAGCTATAGGCCGAAAGCCGATCCTTTATTTATCAATGGTAATCACAGTATACAGAGGGAAATCCTGCATCAGTGGGTGACCTCACAGCACTTCTGCAGGAAGTTCCATTGTCGGCACTTCAAATCTTTCCCCACATGGGAAAATGGGGATTCTGGGTGTTGAAGAATTTTCTGGGACCATGAAGTCATCCACAGGATAGAAACAGCTGCTCCTGACCCCGAACTATGGAAACACCTCTCTTGTTGGCTAGCTACCCCAGAGCTGACTATATGCCAGCTGAGCAAAGGCAGAGTCTAAAGTATGTGAGTTTGGTCTATCACAGCAACTCATGTTAGGCTGGTCACCATGCAGGGAGTATCGGTGTGGTCTGTGGTCTGACACTCCCAGCATTCCATGCATTCCTTAGAACCTTCTCTGTATATGACAGGAGAGCTGAAGTGGAGGAAATATACCCATGGCCACACTGTATAAAAAATATAATTAAAAATACATAATTCTCACTGAGAGGGTGAGAGAAGAAAAGATTTTCTACAGAGAATAATGAAAGCAAAAGAGCATAGAAGAAATGATTTAACCAGGAAATCACCAGTGATTAAGATATTTATTTTATTTTTATTTAAGTGTGTGTGTGTATGTGTGTGTGCAGGTACCTGTCAGAAGATGGTGTCAGATAGTCTAGAGCTGGAGTTACAGGCAATTCTCCATACATGATTGCTGGGAACCTGAAGAAAGAAGCTTAAAAGAAATCCCACACTAGCTCAGAATTGAGAAATAGATGGTTATTTATTTAGGGGTAGACTCACAAATCAGAATCCTATGCTTGAATGGAGATCAGAAACTGAATCCCGCAGCCGGAAAAGAGGCCTAGTGCATGCTCTACATTGGCATATATGGTATAAGAAGCCACGCCCCAGTGGGCGGGTAACCACTGGCTGTAAGACTTCCTACAGCAGGAACCAAACTCCTGTCCTCTGAAAAAGCAACAAGTGCTTTTAACTGCTGAACCCTCTCTCCATCCTTCCATCACACAACTTTTGCTTCATTGTTTATCCAGTAGAATGATTTGCAAAGTATGCTGAAGCCACTGGGTGAAACTTTGAGAACAAGATAGTCTCATTGTCTCAAATTACCACTCTACTGATTATTTTTAATTAAAAAGAAAGAAAAGATGACTTTGCAATGACAGTATTTGGCAGATACTCTATATGTAAGAAATCAGATGTGATCACTTTATGGTTGCCATGAGGAACAGATTTCTCCATGGGTGTGATTTGTCATTACAGAAGAGACCAACACATCTTTCAACCCACATTAGAGAAGTCCCTTTTCACAGCAAGGGGTGGCTAACACAAAGACCCACAACAGGCAGCACTGAACAGAGCTAGAGACTGCAGAACACTCAGCCTTAAAGGGAACATACACACTGCACTTACGCTGTCCTTTCAGGATCCAAGAGCCTTGTAGATGAGGGGGCAGAAAGAGTGTAGGAGCCAGAGGTAGGGAAGGACTCCAAATCACAGTGATGGGGATGCCATGTCCAGGATCTGTTCTATCCTAAACCAGACCAAATCCCAGCGTGGGGAGGGAGGGTCAGTTTTCTCTTCAGAGCACAGCTTGGAGAAGTTGACCATTCTCCAGTGGAACACCACACAACTAAGAATATTTGGAGTTGAATTGAACTTGGGGTTTAAAAAAAGTACACAAAGTTGGGGGGTTAGGAAATGGGGCGTGGATCTGGAAAGAGTTGTGGGGATGAGGCAGTGACTATAGTCAAAACAGCGTATGAGCTCAAAACTCTCAAAGAAGTAATAAAACTTTTTTTTAAAAAAAGGACAAATGTCAAAGAATTGAGGTGTTGTCCCATCTTTCTATCTTCCTGCATGAACTGTAGCCCTAGAGCATTACTTTATAAAAATATTTTAACTAATGGATGAGATTTAACAATTAGAATATTTAAGGCGCTGGAGATACAGCTCAGTGGTTAAGAACACTGACTGCTCTTCCAGAGGACCTGGGTTCCAATCCCAGCACTCCTATGGCCGGCAGCTCACACCCATCTATAACTCCAGTCCCAGGAAATATACTTTCTTTCTGGTTTCAGTGGGTACTACACAAACACATGGTACACAGGCATACGTGCACACAAAACACTCATATACAAAATAAAACTGTTTAATTAGAGTATTCCAAATCATAAAGCAAAGGAACAAGAGAGGCAGCAATAGCTAGTGGCTACCAATGTCACCTCAGACAAACCATGACAACTACCCCATATCTCATCACCAGGCCAAAGGAACCAATCTGGGACTTGACACAGTCTCTGGAGACACACATGCCTGTTTTCACGAAATGCCCGGAGACAGATGAGCAAGTTGAATTGCAACAAAATCAATCCAGAGGCCCAATGACCCAGCAAAAAATTCAAAGAAAAGGAAAGTATGATTGTATTAAAACCCCCAAAACGTCTTCCTTGGTGGGCAAGACAGAGCTATAATGTATAGTCATTCACAATTTGGTGAAGAAAGTCTGCACAGCAGCAATTACTATAAAAGGGATGGGAGAAGCCAGGCGTGGTGGCAGACACCTTTAGTTCCAGCACTTGAGAAGCAGAGGCAGGCAGGATCGAGGCCAGCGTGGTCTATAAAGTGAGTTCCAGGACAGCCAGGACTACCCAGAGAAATCCTGTCTCGAAAAAACAGAAGGAAAAATAAAAAGTGATGTGAGGAAGACAGAATCCACCACAGAGACGGAAAATGCAGGAAGGCTGCTGACCTGGAGAACAAAGTTGGTTTATTCATTTATTTACTATGTTGCTGAGGCTGGCTTCAAACTTGTTACATAGTTAAGGATGGCCCTAAACTCCTAATACTTCCTCAGTCTCAGACACATACCCTCCTGGTAGACAAAGGTCTGTGCTGTTGTTATTGTTATTTGAGTGGTGTTACTTAAAAAAAGGCAAAGGTGTTACTTTAAAAAATTCATCATAATTTTATTTGCATGTGTGCACATATGTGCAAATGCACGTAGTTGTGTGAGAGCTGTGTGTGGAGGCAGCAGATCAATACTGGCTCTCCTCCTCTGTCACTGCCATCTAATGTTTTGAGGCACTGTCTCTCACTGAATCTGAGTCTCACTGATTGGGTAAAATGGCTAACAAGCTCCAAGGGTCCTCATGTCTGCACCCAGCTGGTGCTGGGGTTAGGCTAGTGCTGGGTAATGAACCTCAGGTCTTTATGCTTGTACTGGTTGAGCCATCTCTGTAGTCCCTAGGTGTCATAAATTGCCTTTGTATGGCTTCATATATCTTTGTTTTACATCCTAATTAACAAAATTTAACTTAGAGCACATTGAATATATAATTAGCAAATATAATGTTTGGGTCTCATTTGGATTTTGATTTGGACAAACCCAAAAAATGTATTTATGATATAAATACACTTATTATTTATTATATAATATTATATTGCACTTATTACATTATCAAGTAGATCTTTTTTATTTCTTTAAAAATTTCTTATTAGCATGTATGTATATACATGTGTGCATGTGTGTGTGTGTGTGTGTGTGTACATGAGTGTGTCATAGTGTGTAGAGATCAGAGGACAAACTTGGAGAATTGGTTCTCTCTTTCCACTGTGGATTAATCTGGGGACTAAATTCAGTTTTCTAGACTTGCAAAGTAAATACTTTTACCTACTGAGTGATCTCTCAGGCCTTGATCTTTTGTATTTAAAAATTATTGTATTTTTCTTAACATTTTACGCACTGGATAGAGCAATCAGGTACAAGCACAAATGAAATAAGCTTGATGTATGCTGAGAGGGAACCGGACCACGGGGATCATGACCGTTCCTCTACTATCCCTCTTCCTCAGTGAAAACTTAAAATTTCCCACAAGGCGAAAGTTTCTTTTATCACCGGGTGGTGGTGACACACAGAGGGATCTCTGTGAATTCAAGGCCAGCCTGGGCCAGCCTAGTCTACAGAGTGGAACTCCAGGACAGCCAAGGCTACACAGAGAAACCCTGTCTTGAAAAACAAAACAAAACAAAACAAAAAGTGTTTTTTATCTATATGATTTGGATGAGAAGTTCACGGCAAGAGGAAGATGCATTCCTTTCAATCTTGCATATGGATTGTCGGGCACTGAACTGCTGAAGAAAGACACCTAACAGAATAGAACATTTAGGGCAGGTGACATTTATCAAAAATGTCCATGAGTGCCAGCTAGCTATCCCACTATTTCTTCTGGACCAGAAAGGAATAAACAAAACACATTCTGCCTTCCCCTTGCAGGGTACTATGGACGTGCAGGACGAGACTGGAAGCTCAGTTTCTCTCGCCTTGTAGGACAGAAACTGACATTCTGCATGTGCAATCCAGAGCCTGTCTCCGCAGTGCCACGCACACTTACCAACGACTGCTCAGTCTTGTGGACATCCAAAGTCAGACATGATGATATGTTTTGATTTTAAGACCTCACTGCTTCCATTTCCGGCTGGCATCAGCACTGTGTGCCTTCTGGGGTGTCAAGTGGGGAAGAAAAATGTTTCTACTACCACCCTGCTGCTTTTCAAAATAACGCTTCCGTGAGCCAGCTGTGGTAGGACAGAAAGCATCACAGCGCTTCTGCAGTCGGTATTGCCTAAGCAGTTCTCAGACCTTCCTCTCTCTCTTTTCCCCACTGTAGGATCAGTACCGCATGGGTGGCTTGTGGGATGGGCTCTGTTCTTAACAGGTCATTTTGGAAGAGATTCCTTCCATTGGGTGGGTGGTGGGGGACCTCCTTTATTCCATAATTTTAAGTATAGTTTTTTTTAAAAAAAAATGGTTCAATGTTTTGCAAAGCAGTGCCTGCCATGAGTTCACGAAGTTACTGTGTGATCCATCTTCCTGAAACGTGAAAGGGAGAAAAATAAAGGGTTGTGTTCTGCAGCCAATGATCAGCGTTGAGAATGCAGATCTAAGGAGAGATGGTCTAAGTGTCGGCTCAACAAGGCTAAGCTAGAAAGGAATTCCGATGCCTGAAGAACGTGTTCTTCCCAAGGCACTCTGGGCAATGCATGAGGGGTGAAAATCTCCTGTAAAACACAAGGCCGTGACACAGTGTGACAAACCATATCCAGGGTCCCAGCCCATGAAATGCTCTGCCCACATTGGACGCCACCTAATCAAGAGAATCCCTCACAGACATGTCCAGAGGCTTGATTCTTGAGTGAGTCTAGAGCCTGTCAAGTTGATAAACAATCTTAGCCATCAGAGCTGGCTTAACTCAAGGTTCTGAGATCAATAAAGCAAGTCTTGTGACAAAGGCCACCTCTGCTATGATCCAGAGGCATCAAATGTGGAAACTCAGGATACAATTCACGAACTACAGTGAGAACCCTAACCGTGCTCATAGGTGGGTTTGTCTGGTTTTTGTAGTTTTGTTTTGTTTTCAAGTAATCAAGTTAACTAGAAATACATGTTAAGTGAAAATATGTTACATAATACTTATATTTTGCTTGAAAAATAACTTTCATTTTTCTTGAAAATGTCTAAATTCTCCTGTGGCAAACCATTCAATAGAATTGCGCGCTGTTTCTTGCAGAGTTCTTTCCCCCTTCCTCTCTCCTTTCCTTCCTTCCTGTGTGTGTGTGTGTGTGTGCATGCGAGTGTGTTCATGAACATGTATGCATGTGGACAGAAGACACCTTGGGTGTTGTTCCTCTGACGCCACCACCTTTTTTGTTTATTTTGTTGTTGTTGTTTTGACCAAGCAGGCTAGGCTGGCTAGACAGCAAGCCCCAGAGATGCGTGTGTCTCCACTTTCCCCGTCGTGGATTAGAAGTACACACTACCACATCTAGCTTTTCTTAATGTGGATTCTGGAAATCAAATTCAGGTCCCTGTGCTTGTGAGGTACACATTGACTGTCTGGAGCATCTCCCCAGGCCATCATACTCTTTCTTGTTTATGGTTCGGAAGCATCTGCATTGAAAACCTTCCACTCCTCAGTTGCTTCCTGTATCCTTGGTCCTTGCTCCCACAGTCTTCTGGTTCTGACTTGACTTCTCTTGATGTTCTTTTATAGAGATATTGGCTTGGTCTTTGTAGGAGGACTCCTGTCCTTGGGAAAGTCTTACGTGTGACACGGTGAGAGTTTGGAAGGTGAATGGACCTCTCAGTCAGTAAATTGGCCCTTGGAGATGGATCACCATTCTTGTGTCAGCAAAACCAAGTGTCAGCATTCAATACTAAAGACCCCAGCCTCATGACTAAATTCACTATGGTCAAGTTACTTCACATGAACTACTAAATGTCACTGTTAGGTATCCTTCATAAATAGGATTTTTACAATTATATTATATTAATTATATTATATTATACTATATTAAGAAGGTACTTTGTGAACTGGTAATTTATGAAATGGTGGGTGTGTGTGTGCATTTATGCCATGGCACACTAGTGGAGGTCAGAAGGCAGTTTGCAGTAGTCAGTTCTCTCCTTCTACCGTGTGTGCCCTAGGGATCAAACTCAGGTTGTCAGGCCTGGCAATAGCTTCCTTTACCCACTAAACCACTCACCCGCCTCCTTATTTTGTTTTATAAATCATATTTGCCTTCAGCATTGTACTTTTGTATGTAGATAGGGTGTGTGTGTGCGCGCGCACGTGCATGTGTGTGTGTGTGTGTGTGTGTGTGTGTGTGTGTGTGTGGTGTTGGGGGATTAAATTAAAAAGAGCACAAAAAATGAAAGTTTTAGTTATAAAAAAAATATCTTTGCCTTTGTAGTCATCTCTTTCTGAAGTGCTGGGTGTATGTTTTCAATTGCTTTACTTTATTAGTGCTGCATTCTCTTGCTCTTTATATTCTGTGAAGGATTTTTGTCTTTTCTAACTCTGGAATTGTCTTCTCTGTACTCTGTTAATGCCATTGCCTCTGCACTCACCCACTAGCCTCTTTTATTTCATAATTTAGAAGATGTCCACCTACATATTGCACCTTAATTGTGTCATCTGCCAAAAGGCAAGATGATTGGGAAAGAGAATCTCAAAAACACTTCCTACACATTCACACATCGTGGAGGGCTTCCATTGCGGGTGCTCTGGAGTCCTACTGTGTCTGGGAGAACTTCAAAGTGATTCATACAGAAAATAACTTGAGGAAGATGAACTCTGGAAGATTCTCTGAGGCACAAGTGGTGTTCTGACTCACATAACATCTCTGAAATGGACAAGCTCTTCCATCTCTTTCCCAGCGCATCCACGAACACAGCATTTCATTAATTCATCTGCTCACTCACTCATTCATTATCAAGGATCCACTTGAGCAGGTGGCCAGATACTATACGCTCTGTGTACAAGTGGAAGACATCTTGTCTTGGGCTCCTTGCACATAGGCACTGCTTTGCATCTTTCTAGCATAATCGGATGCTCCCAAACTTAGAAGCAGTTGTTGGTGTTGCTGAAGACAATGACACAGACCAGATATTTCCCAGCTGCTTTGTTTCCTGCACTCTGGGGTAGGGCCATCTGACAGCTCACGGGGGTTCTCAGAAAATGCCACAGAGATTTATACTTGTAGTGTGTGTTTTCCTCATGTGAAAAAGTATCTTCGGAGGATAAATTGGATGTTGCTATAAAAATTAAGTTTAAAAACTGACAACTCCTTAAGGAATATTTCCAGCTACCATTTCCAAATAGCTAAGAAGCATGACAAAATGCCAGAAATTCATTTTCTATCTGCTGCCCCTTTATTGTTGCTCTGTCAGCATCACACCTGGTGGAAGCATCCTAAAGTGAGTGGCGGCTGTGGGACATGCTGAGAAAATCATCTCTTAAGACTGTTTTGGAAAACACGCTCGTACTTGGTTAACAAATCAGTCGCAGAAGGAAAGCTCCTGCCGGAGTGACCACTCACACTTCTAGTTTCTATGAACTGGAGTCCCTTCCGCAAGGACGATTCACTCACTCAAATGCAGGGAGTGCCTTCCATCTGCAAGCCAAAACCAGTGTCTGGGGCAATTCCTTGGAGGTTACGAATTTCATGTTTACTTCTGTTTTGCTTTCTAGGAGTCAAAAAGAAAGAGCAGAAAACACCATGTTTTTGAAGGAAAAGATAAACGTTTTGTTTTTAGGACCAGCAATCCAGCTCAGCCACTGTAGCTGGACACAATGGCATTTGCGTATGAAATGTCTTACTCCATAAAAAGTAACTTGTTGGGCTAGAGAGATGGCTCAGCGGTTAAGAGCATTGGCTGCTCTTCCAAAGGTCCTGAGCTCAATTCCCAGCAACCACATGGTGGCTCACAACCATCTGTAATGAGGTCTGGTGCCCTCTTCTGGCCTTAAGGAATACATATAGACAGAATATTGTATACATAATAAATAAATATTTTTTTTTTAAAAAAAGTAACTTGTTTTCTGCCTTTAGTGAGTGTATTGGTGACTTTTCTGTTGCTGTGACAAAACACCAAGAAAGTGAAATTTATAAAAGAAAGTGTTTAGTGGGCTTATGGTTTCAGAGCCCACGGCAGCAGGAACAGCTGCCAACAGTTCACATCTTGAAAGGTATGTGGGAAGCAGAAAGAGCACACGAAGAATGGCATGAGTCTTTTGGAATCTCAAAGACTCCTCAGTGACACACTTCCTGCCTCCTAATCCTTCCCAAACAGTTCCAGCAACTGGGAGCCCAGTATTCAAATGCATGAGCCTATGGGGCCATTCTCATTCAAACCACCACAGTGCTACTCTGTTGCAGAGGTCCAGTGAGATGACTCAGCGGGGAAGGTGCTTGCTACCAAGCCTGATTATCTGATTTCAATCCCCAAGACCCACGTAATAGAAGGACAGAACCAGCTCTTGAAAGTTGTCCTCTGACCTCTGCACATTTCTACCTATACCAGCCTCTTTTTCACAACTGCTGTAAAGTAAATGACAAGCCTGCTACCCAAAGACTCTGTGACCCTCCCTAAGTACCCAGATTCCAGGAAAAAATGTTAGGTTTCAGACAAGATGTTACATGGGACTCACTATCTCAACCCTCAAAGTTGAATCTGGAATGCCTTCTGCTACACGTACACACATGTGCATGTGCACACACACACACACACACACACACACACACACACAAAGATGGGGGGAAGAGAGAAAGAGAAAGAGACAGAATTCACTGAGTAACTGTCTTACTTACAGATTTCCAAGGCATTTGGATTCCAGGAGAATGGCAGATGTTAGCTATTCTCACTTTCTCCAAGAAGTTTGCTGTTCTACGCTACTGGGTTCCTAGACATCAGAGGGCTACTGGTACAATAGGAACCCCTTAATTGAAGGTGCTTTCTCTCCCCAATCCCCCCACATCTTCTAAGCCACGTGCCAACAAGGTTCTTTTCCAAGAATGCAAGTCCTCTTCCCTTTTCCTACCACCTGGGAAGGAGAGATCACCTAATGACAAGTAATACTATGGACCATCAACTGCCCACTTCTGATGTGAGATTCCCCTCTGTGTGCTGTGGAATCCCACTGGTTAATAAAGAAACTGCTTTGGCCTGTTGATAGGGCAGGGTATAACTAGGTGGGAAAACTATACTGAATGCTGGGAGAAAGAAGGCAGAGTCAGTAAGATGCCAGTAGCCACCAGGAACAGACATGCCAGAGCCTTGCTGGTAAACCACAGCCATGTGGCAATACACAGATTAATAGAAATAGGTTAAATTCAGATGTAAGAGTTAGCCAATAAGAAGCTAGAGCTAATGGACCAAGCAGTGATTTAATCAATACAGTTTCTGTGTGGTTATTTTGGGGCTGTGCAGCTGGGGACAAACAAGTGGCCTCATATAACATCCTTCCTCTGAGACCTGTAGAAAAGGGCCCACATTCTGCTTCACAGGCCTGACCGCTTCTAAGGGCCCTAACATATTGTCTTTCTGTACTATTAATAATTCTGATAAATCTCTTATTCCAAATCATACTTCTCAATGTCCCCTCTTGAAACCCTAACAGAATCTTTAAAAACTAAGACAGCAGATAATTTTTAACATGGAATCCGCTTTGAAAGGCAAGAACCGCAGTGAGCCCATCCCACTTCAGAATCCCAGGCTTCTAAACTCAGCATTTAAGATCTGTGTGACTTGTATAAGGAGGGACTGCCTAAATTGGAGACTGAAAGTCAGGTGGCCCAATCTAGTGAGTGATTTATCCTTTGAGACAAAGAAAAACAAAGCAAAACAAAACAAAAAGGAAAGAAAAAGAAAAGGAAAATCAAGATGGATTATCAGCCAGCAGAGGAGTCTGCAACGACTTTCTCCATCTCTAAATCACCCCTGCCCCACGCTACTTCATGCACCCCAAAGAGTTATCAGAATTCCTTTGGGATCTGTCTTATTGTCTCAATATTAATATCCAGCATTAATGGTCAACCAGCTACGCTCAGCGCATCTTATGAAGGTGTGCAGAGGAACAGGGATATTGGGGTTTAGAAAGCCATGGGTAGCATGGCTTAGTGAGTAAAGGAGGAGCCCCTGAGCCTGCCCATCTGAGGTGACTCGTTGGAGCCTTCTAGGGAAAGAAGAGAGGAGCTGAGATAGTCTTTTGACCATGTGCCTGCGCAAAATAAATAGTTGTTTTGGTTTAAACAAAACAAAACAAACAAAAAAATCAGTGTGACTTATCCAGTCTCCATAACCTGGATCCAAAATTTTTGTCCATAACCTTAATAAATTCTACTTCATCAAGACAGTGAAACTGCTTATCCCACAGCAATATAGAGCTACTTCAAAGATCACATGACTCTGTGCACTTAGCACCATCCTCCACTGATTCCAAAAGCAAAGGAACAGGGATGTCCCCTTGGAACAAAGAAGCTTCAGCCACTGTCCCCAGCTCCTACTTGAGGACAGGAGGAAAATATATACCAGTGTCACGAGCATTGAAGGCTCTTACAGGTGTTGGCGAGATACAACCAAGTGAATGGGCCTGTCTTCCTGAGGATAGCCAGTGGACAGTGTCTTGTAGCCACCTTGTAGGTGTACTGGATCTCCCAGGTAACTTAAAATGCCACTGCCATGTAGTAGACCCAGGTAAAAACCATCTTCCTCAGTGTGAGTGGCATGGTTGCTACCCTGACTCAGGTCATTGCACAGACCTGACCTGCCATTCTGATTCTCCTAGGGTTCTCTATTTTCCTCTTCTCTACCTCAAATAACCTGATATCAAACTCTGTTTTCAATTTTATTGTGTCAGGGTAAATTATCTTTCTGCCTTTTCTGGCTGAAATATAACCTTCTGTGGAACAAAAATCTTTGTCTATTTTGTACCTAATACAATTGGCAATCGATTGAGTGAACAAATAAACTGATTGATTCATAATCTCTGTTCCTGTCCAGAGAAACACTGAAACTCGGAAAGCTTTCTCAATTAGTAGGTCAGAGAAAGCTGGGGAGGCAGTCTGGCTGAATTGGAAAAATGGTAGGAGGAAGATTTCAATTTCTGATTTTTTTAAATCATATAAGATGCATATTTGCATCTCAGACGTCACTCTTTCTGACGTCACCAGCCATCTTGAATATGCCTGACTTCTTTTACTCCCCTCGCTCTAAAGAGACGTCTCTCCCTTCTCTCTTCCCTGAACCCCATAATTTTCCTGTCACATCTCAAAATAGCAAGCGTTCTTCCTGCTGCATAGGCATCTATACATATCTTTTTTGTGTAAATGAATGTTTTAAGTAAAGTGTGAAAACGAACTTCAGTTTCCAAACAGACCTATTCTAGTTAAATATGCCATTATAACAAAAAGTCTAGAATAAGGACTCAGTGGACAGGAGCAGCAACAGAGGATCGAATTGATTGATAGAGGAAGCAAAGCCTTCTGGGGTCTGAGAAACTAATGTAGACAATGACAACTGCTTTGATAGGTGTTAGGTCCCATTGCTGAGGTCAATGATAGATCCATTGAGTAGCAGGTAAAATGAGCTCTGGTTTGGATGGTAGGTGTCTCAGGTATGCACCAAGTGTTTCTCTAAGGTCAGGATATCTGTCCTAGGCTGCAGACCCCCACCTATGATCAAAGAATTCACTGGCGCTGTGGCATCCCAGGCAAATGCCTCGGAGAGAACGCAGGCAGATCTGCAGCACAGTGAGAAGCCAACAGAAGGAGATGTGAGCAGGGAGGCGTTCAGTCTTATAAATCCGTTTCCACAGTGGGCAGCCGAAGCAGCGTGCTCTAACGTCAAGAAGTTGAGAGCCCTACCTTCCAGTCTCCAGTGTGCTGAAACGTAATTGACATTTAAAAATGCCTGTGTGTTATTTTATCCTCCCAGCCTCTTTTGTCACCTCTTTCCTATGCCTTTCATCTATTTAAGGCAAGGGAATTATTGTTCTACCCTAATTCTTCCAGCAAGGAAAGCATAAACGCTATCCCTCCTCATTTCTAGCCTCGGACAAAGTACCTGAGGTAATGATGGTCCAACCTGGCTCATAGGGAGTTATGGCTAGCCATTAATACACTGTGATAATGCAAAAATATGGACTACAGCTTAATAGTAAACATCACGAATTATAAATTCTTAAATCTTTATGTAGAAAATATTTTTTTCCTTCCTACATGAAGATCTGGCCATCTTTCAGTTCAGTCCAGTGTGTGACATCTATGAGTTTTGGTTACGCAAATAAGTAAAGTATAAAGGAGTCACCTTAAATATAAGATGTAGACATATTTCTCACAAAATTATGTCTCTGTATAAAGAAGTTAGCAAACTCCAGTGCCCAAATTTATCAGAATCACACATCTCGATGATCTGAAAATGCACTGAATTAAAATAAAGCCAAAAAGACCTTGATTTCTTAGCCTATCTTCAGTCACGTGGGTATGATTGAAAGCAGCATTATTTAAATTTTTGTGTGAGATCTCTTAACGTTGGCTATAGCTTCGACCCTAAGTCTTGTCATGCAGTGTGTTCACCCAACCGGGCTGCCACATCATGCCAGAGCAGGACGCAACTTCACACATTCAGATCTTTGCGACCACCGCCCTCCATCATGCACACTTGTTAATGATATTTTCATTGTAGAATTGGAAGAGGAGCAGGCCCCCTATGCCTCCAGGTTAAATCTGTACCTCTCCCTAGGGAGCACCCCTACCCCGGAGCTATTGAGCTGCACCCACGCACCCACGCAGCAGGCGCGCCTCACTGGAAACAGCAACCTTATGATGAGAAGCGAAAAGGAATAGCATCTCTCTTACATTGCCAAAGTGCCCTTCAGTCTGTATGCCAGGTCCTCCCAGAGGACACAGCAGTCACAGCTCAGTGGCCAAGGGCTGGAGGAAGGGCCCAGGCAGAACCTGGAGCTCTGGCAGTTGCCATGGCAGCAGCAGGACTATGTAAAGCTTCCAGGGCAGATCTGTCTCAAGAGTTTATAACACGACCATATGCTGTCTGTGTTTAACACATGCTGAGGGAAGACGGTTCATTCTGTTTTCCCACTCCCTCTGTCAGCTTACATTGAGATTACTTGGTGACACTCTGAGATGCCGGTCAGATGAGGTCTCTGACCCAGGTTGTCAAGGGATTCCTCAAGAGGGGAGGCTCAGCCTTTTTCACTTGTTTGGAAGGAGATGACACAGCAGACACTGCAATGTGTTTAGTCATTGGCAAAAATGTCTGGTCCTGTGGGAACCGATACCTTTTTCTAACTGCAGAGTGGTTGATCTAAGGGCTAAATTGATTCACTGTAATAATGGGATTACTTAGAAATACTAAGAGCCATTATACCGATGATGCAGGAGATGTGCCTTAAATAAACATTTGGTCCAGAAATAGCAACAGAATATATCTCCCTCCCTCCCTCCTTCTTTCCTTCCTTCCTTTCCTTCCTCCTTCCCTCTTCCCTCCCTCTTTCCCTCCCTCTCTTCCTCCCTCCTTCTTCCTTCCCTCCCTTCCTCCCTTTCTTCCTTTGTTTTCTTCTTTCTTTTCTCATGTGTCCCAAGCTGACCTTAAACTTTCTATGCAGTTAAGGATGATCTTGAACTTCTGATTCTGCTGCTTCTTCCTCTCCAGTGCTGGGACCACTCCCTCTGGTCTCTGCAGTGCTGGGATGGAACTCGGGGCCTTGCACACACAGGACAAGCACTCTACCAACTGAGCTGCATCTCCAGTTCTGGGATGGTTCATTCTATGACAACTTGAGGTGGCCGTGAACTTCCCAGATTAAACACTGTTTCTGGCTGTGACCCCATGTGTTCCTGGCTGAGGACAGCACTGAGACTGTGGACTCAGCAAAGAAGATCAGCCCACTCAGTGTACCTCCCCATCCTCCAGCTCTTGAGAGTCTGAATAAAATAAAGGGTACAAGGGGAAGAGTTTGCCTCTCCCTTTCATTGTTGAGCTGATCCTGTCCCCACATCTTCTATTCTCCTCAGTCCTGGGACTGGGGTTTACACCATCAGCCACTCTGGGTCTCTGACTTTCGTGTGTGGACTGGCAAACCACTGGCTTTCCTCAGGCTCAGCTTGCCTGCTGTCAGGGGTTGGTTGGACTTCCTAGCCTTCATCTAAGCCAGTTCCTAGCCCTTTCCAACATTTCTCTCTGTGTGTCTCTGTCTCATTGTCCCTCTCTTTTTCATGTGTGTGTCTGTGCCTGTATGTGTGTGTGTGTCTGAAGATAAGATGTAGTGAGACTTTACAGGTGGTATCTGGTGTCTTGTAATTTTTGATACAAGAGCTGAGAGGAACTAAGCAAAGAAAGCAACTATAGGGTGACACCTGTTTCCTTACAGAACTAAAGCGGTTGTTACAAAACAAAATTTGAAGCTACATGTAGGATAATCTTTTTGTAACTGTGAAGATGTGTCTCTGCCAAGGCACCTTCTGATTGGTTTAATAATGAGCTGAGCGGCCAATAGCTAGGCAGGAGAGGATAGGTGGGGCTTCTGGAAGGAGACAGGAACTCTGGGAAGAAGAGAGGTGGGATTCGCCAGCCAGACTCAGAGGAAATCAGACACACCATACTGAGGAGAGGAAATCAGACACACCATACTGAGGAGAGGTAATGAGCCACATGGCAGAATGTAGATTAATATAAACTGCTTAATTTGTTTTAAGAGCTAGTTGGGAATAAGCATAAACTAAGGCCAAGCTTTCATAATTAATAATAATTATTAATTTCATAATAAGAAGTCTCTATGTCGTTATTTGGGAGGTAGTAGTCCAAAAAGAAAGACCTGTTCTAGGTACATGAGTGTGTGTATATGTGTGTGTTCTCCTGCTCACAAGTATGTGTGTGTGTTCTTCTACTCACATGTGTAACTCTTTGGTTTTCTGCTAAATATAATGTTGACAGATGTAAAAAGACTACAAAAGCTAAAGCTAAAAAGTTCTAGGTTTATAAAGAATATAACAGCCATCACTAGTCTAGAAGTGTATACTAAACTTGATGGTAGATTATATTTTTAAAACTGTTTTTAGAAATGGTGAATTCTTCTGGGTGGTAAGTAGTACACCTTTAATCCCAGCACTCAGGAGGCAGAGGCAGGTGAATCTCTGTGAGTCTGAGGTCAGTCTCATCTAAGGAAGGATGATGAGGTGCAGGACAGGTTCCAAAGCTACACAGAGAAACCCTGACTTGAAACACAAATAAACAAACAAACAAACAAACAAATAGATGAAAGAGGGAAAAATGGTGAATTCCGATTAACAAGAAGTAGCTTGAAAACACACACATGCATTTGGAAGGAAATTGGAAGGTACCTAAGCCATAAGTGCTCAGCAACAACAGCTCTAAAACCATGATGATTTAAAATAGGGAGACATCTTTAACAGAAACCAGCAAATAGGACCCATCTATTGCTGCAGGTTGTAACAGCAGGGGACAAGTGTGTGCTAGACATGAATACTTGAGTATCTAGTAAGAAAATAGTCGTAAGAATGGATTATCCAAAAAGACCCCTTGTGGGCAGAACATGAAAGGCAGATCATTTCAGGTGTGAGAAAGGTATTCTGGGAATAACTCGTGTTTTCTAGGGATGTGATCATTTAATCAAGTCCCTGGTGATGGGCAGACAGATTCACATTTTTCAGATGTAATCAATATTGATCTGCATATGTTTAGGCAAAACAATCTTCTAGTTCACATAGTCATTTATGTATATACACATGCACATCATATAATTATAAGATCGGTTCTCAGGAATGGAATTACTAATTCAAGTGGCTTATACATTTTATGCATTATCAAATTGTCATCCAAGCAGTTCACTGAGGGCCGGTGAGATGGCTCAGTGGGTAAAGCTGCTAGCCTCAGAAGCTTGGAGACCTGTCAGATCCCTGGAACCCATGTAAAAAACGTCTTAAAATATTAAACAAGCAATAGAAATGAATGCCTCTATTACACGTGTATAATACTGACCTCTGTGTGTTAGCAAAAGGTTTGACTTCTGACAACTAAAAAGGAAACAAATAGCTTTGATGTGGGATTCCCCTCTGTATGCTATGAATATGTTTTATTGCCATTGGTTAATAAAGAAGGTGCTTTGGCCTATGGTAGGGAGGAATATAGCCAGGCGGGGAACCTAAACTGAATGCAAGGAGAAAGAAGGCTGAGTCAGGCAGACACCATATAGCTGCCCAAGAAGCAAGATGTGAGGTAACAAACCAAGAGCCTCGTGATAAACTATAAAATAATAGAAATGAGTTAATTTAAGATATAAGAACTAGTTAGGAATATGCCTTAGCCGTTGGCCAAACAGTGTTGTAATTAATATAATTTTTGTGTGATTATTTGGATCTGGGTGGCCGGGAAACGAACGTGCAGTCTCCATTTACATAGCTTCTTTTGATTTTTAAACACTTTCATTCAAACACAAAGGAGAATTAGGCCAAAATTCTCACACACCCTGGGCATTGGTGTTTCATGTACGATGTTAGCTAACCTCTTTCTTCATCTCTTAAAGAAAATGAAGCTTAAATTTTGTAGTTCTTGTTTTGGTTTTTAAATTGTCTTTCAATGTGATTCTTTACCTTTTATCTTTTATAGTGATTTTTTTATTCACTCCCTGGTAATCTACTGTGGTTTTTTCTCTATAAATTTATTCCATTCTCTCTTTGTATTTTAGAATTGTCCTTTTGGTTTTAACATCTTGCTAACAGTCATGAAACTGCTACTATCTGATCAACTGCACCTTGAGAGCCTGCCTCTCTGCAGCTTCCTGGTCTTTTGGGACCTTATTGAATTATCATCTTCTTGTTGTTGAAGGTCATGAGAATTACAACAGGTGACAACTAGTGATCAGATGTCAACCCACTGGAGAAGTGATTCTCTGATGGAGGTTAATTCTGTCTAGGCAAAGTCTACAGGATCATCAGCGCTGGAAACCTTTGCTCACATTTGTTAAAGCAGTTTGGTGTCTCCCCAAAACCTGCATTATAGTGTGTTATCTCATGTGATACACATGTGTAATCTCATGATTACATCTCAGTCTTATGGTCACATACATCTGTGGGTGGTCAGGAAGATTACTTTTCATTTATCTGTATAATTTTGATATATAGAAACTATACTAGGACATGCTTCATAACAAGATCTATTGTCCAGTGAGGACTGTAGATACTTAAAAGTCTGATTTATTCCTTTTGCTCAGAATAGCTGCACACAATTAGTTCATTTTTACCTCAGAGCAGGTTCAAACTAGACTAAAGGTTTTTTGTAAATAGATTATAAGCTTAAAACTCAAGGTCAGAGTTGCAGTTGTCCAACCAAAGTTGCTACACAAAACACCCTAAGAAAAGCATGCCAATTCTTCACTTGCCAAGTCTAGCTGACCAAACACCCATGGACACTGTGTCATGGGGCTCCCATCACAGCCTTACCCCTGAATCCTTGAAACCTTGCATTGTCGTGGTAAATGGCTTGGCTCCTTATCTGCTCACCCTAGGAATGTGATTTAACCAATCAGAGGTAACTCTTGTAATTTTTTTTATTGCTCCAAGTCTCCTGTAAAAGGAGAGTTTTTAGGCTAGTGGGAAAAAAAAACACTAGGAGGCATTAGAATTGGGACAGGAGAATTAGAATAGAGACAGAACAATAAAGAGACATGACTGGAACAGCACGTGTGTGAGCTCATTGCATAACCCCTCAGACTAGAAACCTTCTACATTCCCTTGGTTAAGATGCAGCATCTGAATTGAACCCTGGGTGGTTTTGTGAGCTGGACTACTCATCTTATTGGATATCTTAAAATTAAACAAATGACCCGTCCTAGAAAAATCCCCACTTTTGCTTGGACAGGTGGTGCTCTTGTGCGATGGAGGCAGTGATGGTCTGGAGAATTTGCACTATTTGCAAAGATGACTTCTGAAGAGCAGGACTGGGTGTGTGAATGGAAAGAGAGGGGAGAATCTGTACTCCGTGTGGTGTTTAGGTATTTCTATAACCATATAGCACTTTTACAAGACACTCAGATTAGAAATTTTAAATCTTGTATTATTTAACATTCACAGACAACAGCTATAGGACAAATCACATGACTAGCATACCACAGATGAGATAGGGAGTCAGCAGCTGCTCTGGGGTGGGTGAGGCACTTCATGGCAGATATCTGCAGGGATACAGTGGAGTGAAATGCATATCTCTCTTACCAGTCTGATTTGTCTTTCCTCTAACAGTGGCAGGCTGGCTGCTTCATAGTAGGTGTGGTGGTTTGAATAGATATGGCCCCCACAGACTCATGTGTTTGAATGGTTGGCCTGAAGGGAGTGGCACTATTAGGAGGTGTGGCTTTGTTAGAGGAAGTGTGGCCTTGTTGGAGAAGTGTGTCACTGTGGAGGCAGGTGTTGACTTCTCATATGCTCAAGCATGCCCAGTGTGAGAGACAGTTCACTTCCTGTTACCTGTAGATCAAGATGTGAAACTCTCAGCTCCTTCTCCAGCACCATGCCTTCCTGCATGCTGTCATGCTTCTTGCCATAAAGATAATGAACTAAACCTCTGAAACTCTAAGCCAGTCCCAATTAAATGTTTCCCTTTATAAGAGTTGCTGTGATCTTGGTGTCTCTTCACACCAAAAAAAAAAAAAATCTAACTAGGGTTCGAGAGATGGTTCAGTAGTTAAGAGCACTGACTGTTCTTCCAGAGGTCCTGAGTTCAATTCCCAGCAACCACATGGTGGCCCACAACCATTTGTAATGAGATCTAGTGTTCTTTTCTGGCCTGTAGGCATACATGAAGACAGAATACTATACATAATAAATAAATGGATAAATAAATAAATAAATCTTTTAAATAGGCATTCAACATGTTAACTGACTTTAACTTATCAAGACCTCAGAATGACCTCAGAGCATGTATACACACTGACTTATGGGATAGGGTTTACTGCCATCCCTTTCTTAGCATCTTAATATTTGGGGAAGTAACAGAGACATATCTTCTCACAGGTGTTACAAAGGGAAACTTGGTGGGAGTGTAAACTGGTGCTGCCACTGTGGAGAAAAGTGGCTCCCCCCAAAATTAAATACAGATGTCCAGCCACAGAATCTAGTCTCCAGAGTCGGCAGCTGGGTGGGGCTCCTCCCTGTCCCCATGAAGGAAAAGATTGCTGTTGTCACAGTCACCTCTCCTATGTACCCCAGGGTCTTTTGGGAGTTCTCTTTCCCACAGCGTTTCATCTGTTTTGGAATTCTTGCCCTTGCATGCCTTGCCCGTCCTCCCCTGCAGGTCGAT
>PVIU01024635.1:0-25219 GCA_004026605.1 Ondatra zibethicus
CTCCCTGAGAAATCTTTGTTAGACTCCCTGTCACCTCTCCCTTCTTTGGGAGGGCCTTCCATGATTTGTAAAAAATATCATTAATCTGCTGATAAACTTCCCAAGGGTAGGCCTGTTGATTAAACGTCCATTCCCCCTGGCCTAGGAGCATATCCACATTCCAGTGAGGATGCCCCGTCTGAAAATTGAGCCGTGCTTGACTCTATGCCCTGTCAGTGACCAGGGACTTGAACTCTAGGAATTGGCCTGTGCCAAAACAAGCTCGAGCAATCTCAAACCAGTCCATGGGTGTCAGCGCGTTACTGCCTAACCTAGCCAGTAAAGTTAATGTCCATTGCGCACTCGCACCGTATGTCCTGACTGCTTCCACTAAATCTTTCAATTGTTTATAAGGCACTGGTTCATAATGCCTATCCAAGGTCTGTGGATTCTCAAAAAACTGGGAAAGCAGACGCTAAGCACGTCCATGTGTCCCTTTTAATAAAATGACATCCTCCACCCGCCTGGGGGTAGGAGGGTGGTGCAGAAAGAAAAAAGGAGTCTCTAGGCGCCTTTAAGATTCTCCTTTTTCTTACCACTGAAAAATTATAAGATGGGGGTCTTCACCTCCCATATCTCTCTTTCTCATGTTTAGCAGCTGCTTTTTCCAGATCTTCTTCTTCCTGGGGGTCCAACTCCTCCCCCGAAAGGTCTAAATTCTGAAATTCATCCAGGACCGGGTATAAAGAGTGAGTCCTTTTTCTTTTCTCCCTCCTGTCTATGTCCTTGGGCCAGATCGTTGGGGGCCTTTTCTTTCTCCCCCTTCGGATCCTTATCTTTCTATTTAAATGGATCATTGAGGGCCTCTCCTTTTTCCCTCTTCGGATCCTTTTCTTTGTGATCGTTGCGGTGGTGGTGCAACCAAAAACAACAAAAGGGAACGACAATGACAAGGCCCACAAAAACACCACAGAATAGGTTCAACATATCTGGAGGGGCTTGCTGAAAAACACCACAGAATACCCAAGGATCAATTTGCAGGTTCAACATACCTGGAGGGATTTTGCCGACCGGTCACTACCTCTCCACGTGTTGGGTTCTGAATCCTCTTTTCGGCCCTCTCACCCGGTGTTCCCGGGAGTGTTTCCGGGTTTCAGCACCAAATCTGGCTGACTCCCAACCAGCGGAATGAACAGCCAGACTCAGGATTCTTCCCGGATCACGCTTTATTGGAGAGCACTCGGTTGAGGAAAAACGGGAGGCAAGAGAGCCTCTAGGTTGAAGGGAGAGCGGGAGGTGAGAGAGAGAGAGAGCTCTAAATGGTGGCTGCTTATATAGGGAGATGTGACGCGACTCGTGCCTTGATTGGCTGCTAAGTCCCGCTGGCACCAGAGTCCTCGGGATTGGTTAGGGACACTTAGGTTATTGCGCATGCGGGAAGCGCCTGGACGCTCAGTCCTGAAGCATTGCCAAATATGGGATTGTTTACCTCCAAACTGCAAGGATGCAAGTGTCATCTTGTAATGGCGTTTGTGCCCATGGCTCCCTGCACTTGGGAAGTCCAGCCATGGGACAGGGTTGCTCAGTTTCCCTCACTTCGTTCCTCTGAAGGCCAGCTGTGTAAGAGGCAGGGAGCAGCTTCCACAGACTGTCTCCCTAGGTTCTGTCTGGCCCTGCATTGACTAGCCACGGATCAGGTGGGTGCAGCTTCCCCAGCCTAAATCCCTAGAACATAGCCACCTATGGAAAGGCCCTCTGGGGAAGAGGGCAGTACAGTTTCCCCAGCCTGGCTCCCCAGGAAATGGCCATCCATTGGGAATCCAGCTGTGGAAGAAGGGAGCACAGAATCCATAACCTGGCTCCACAGGTCCTATCTGGCCCTTCTTAGGCTAACTGTGGCAGAGGGCATAAGAGCTTCCCCAGTCTGGCTTCCTAGTACATGGCCAGCTGTGTGAATTCCAGATGGAGAAGTCAGGGCACAGTATCCTTGGCCCAGCTCCCCAGGTCATGGCCAGACTTGAGAGAACAGTCATAGAAGAAGGGGTGCAGCTTCCACATCCTGGATCCCCAGGGTATGGCCAACCATGGGGACGTCAGTCTGGGAATATGGGTCAGTTTCACCAGCTTGGCTCCCTGGCACATGGCTGGCCCTGGGGAGATCAGCCAATGAATAGGACTGCAAAACCTCCTTTCTCAGGCTCCTCAGTGCATGGCCTGCCCTGGGGAGTCCAGCAGTGGAAGAGAGAAGCACATTTTCTAGGCCTGACTCCATAGGGACTGTCTAGACCTGCAGAGGCCAGTCATGGAAGAGGGTGGTATAGCTTCCCCAACCTGGCAACGCAGGGACTGTCTGACCTTGTGGAGGCCAAAGACAGAAGAAGGGAGCACAGATTCCGTGCCTGGCCCCCCATTCCTCTCTGGCCAAAGATGCCAACCATAGAAGGGAGGTCACAGCTTCCCCATACTGGCTCATGTGGGTTTGTCTGACTTGGGGGAGGCAGGCCATGAAAGAGGGGGAGCAGCATCCCTGGCTTTGCTCCTCAGGGTCTGACTGACCCTGCAGAGCCCAGTGGTAGAAGAGGGGGGCACAGATTCCCTGGCCTGGCTCCCCATTTGTCTCTGGCCCTGTGGAGGTCAGCCATGGAATAGGGAGGTGCAGCTTCCCAGCCTGGATCCCCAAGGCCTGTCCAGTTCTGCAAAGGCCAGCTGTGGAGAGGAGTTGCAACTTCCCCAGCCTGGCTCTCCAGGGCCTCTCAGGCTTTGCAGAGGTCAACCATAAAAGAGGGAAATGCAGCTTCAATGGCCTGGCTCTGCAGGGCCTGTCAGGCACTGAGGAGGCAAGCCATGGTAGAGGGGTCAGCTCCCACAGCTGGCTCCACATTCCTGGATGCCTCTGAGGAGTCGAGCTGTAGAAGAGGGGTGGTACAGATTTCCCAGTCTGGCTCCCCAGGGACTGTTCAGCCTTGTGGAGGACAGCCATGGAAGAGAGGTTGTAGCCTCCCTAACCTGACTTCCCAGGGCTTCCCCAGCCCTGTGGAGATCATCCATGGAAGATGAGATACAGCTTTTCTGAAGTGGCTCCACAGGGCTTAAATGGCCTTTTGGAGGCCTACCATGGAAGATTGGGTAACATCTTTCCCAGCCTAGCTCCTCCTGTGGAGGCTAGCTGTGGAAGCGAGGAGCAGGTTCCCTGGTCTGACTCCTCAGAACCTGTCAAGCCCTGCATAATCTACCCATGGAATATGGGAGAGCAGCCTCCTTGGTCTGGATCCCATGTCTGGCCCTGTGTAGTCCATTGTGGAAGAGGGGAATGCTCCAAGTCTTCCCTGTTTCCCCAGTGCCTGTCGAGCTGATGTGGGAGTCACCTCTGTGTGCTGTAGTTACAATTAATGAATAAATAAACTGCCTTGGCCTGTTGATAGGGCAGAACTTAGGTAGGTTGGGAAGATGGAACTGAATGCTGGGAGAGAGAAGGATGGAGTCAGAGAGACACCACAGATCTATCGCCAGAGATGTGCTGAAACTTTGCTGGTAGACTACAACCTCGTGGTGATACACAGATTAATAGAAATGGGTTAAATTTTAAATTAAGATTATAAGAGGTAGTCAATAAGAAGCAAGAGCTAATGAGCCAAGCAGTATTTTAACTAATACAGTTTCTGTGTGTTTATTTCAGGGCTAGCTAGCCAGGCAGCCAGGATGAACAAGCAGGCCCTCCTCCTACAAATTGTCTTCAACATGGTGAACTAAATCCATGTAAAACCTGAGAGGGCTTGAAAATGAATTCTAATATATATATATAGTTTAACACAGCTTCTTGCTGTTTGCTGGTGGCTTGCTGCAGCTCCTTTAAGAGAGATTTTTCTGATTCATCTATAGCAGGAAAATAGCCATGGCTGTTTAAAAAATGCTGGCTATCTGGGTCACTGCCAGCATGAACTATGACTCTTTCAGGCAGGAGGGCCATCTACAGAGCATTTGAGTTGGGTTTGTGAGCAGACTGCTACAGCTTGCTTAATGGCAACATGGACCAGCTTTGTGACTGAAACTGGGGCAGTGTGCATGGCTCAGAGGCACAAGCAGCTCAGCTATGCTGAACTGTGTGGAGCTACTAGGAAGTAGTATCATAGTATCATAGTAATCATAGTAATTGTGCAGCTTAAGTTTTAAGAAATGCTTAGCATTTTAAGAAGCACTTCTGGTCAGAAAATAATTATAGATATGCAATAAAGACAAATCCAGATGGGTCATAGTGTTGGAAAATGTACGTAGGCTTGGAAGAGAAAAGAAAAAGAGTACAGAGAGTTATAAAATAAAGTTAATGCTTTAAAAAATAAGGCTAAAGTCTTTAAAGAGAGAGTACAGATAGTCATAGATTAAAAGGAGTAAAGAAATATAAGCCATGTAAAGATGGAAAATTCACAGAGAGTCTGGATTATGTATATTGTTGTGTTATCTTTAAATTTTTTTTTTTTTTACCATGAATGAGCTAAGTACAGAGAGACATTTTATTGTATGGACTGTTATGTTAAACCAACATGAAGGTATCTTTATTTCAAAATTTGAGTGGAAGGATATGTTGTTTTGGAAAATAGGTTCTCATTTTGTTTTCACTGAAGATGAGTACTTGTGGATTACTTCAGGACCAATATGGTTTGATAAAACACGACCCCCTGAAAGGTGGCTGTGGACACTCTTAAAAAATTACTTCACCCAACTTGTGACTGAGATGAACCTAGCACACAGGATACAACATAAAAGACCTGATTAGTGGTGCCCCCAATCAGCAGGAAGCAGTATGAACAAAACTATGCCCATATTCCCAAATATTGTTTTTAAATGTTTATTTACATTTAAAGGGGGATATGATATAAATATGAATAATTTGTATTGGTATGGATCTTGGTTTATTGATACAAATTTAAGGTAACTTTTGTTATACTGTATATGTATATTTCTGCCCTTCATTAAGGTATTGTGTTTGTATAGTTCATTTAAAAATGTAATGTATAATTAAGAAATATAGGTTAAAGATAGTTATCTATAATAGTCAAGATTGTAGTCATGTTGATTAGGTTTTCTAGATATATAGAGATATATTTCAGTTAGTTCAGTATTCTTCAAGTGTTTCAGAGGTCTTCAGAATATGGCATTTAAAAGTTTTTAAAATTTAGGGCTTTTCATGACAGTGAGACACATCTGCTCCTGGCAGCACCAGTCTACTTCCAGAGGAAGATGGACATAGAAGAGGCTCCTTATGAAGTTTGTTAAATGAACTGGACATGCAGGATCCACAGAAAAATGATTGCTGAACTTGCCTAAAGGTGAGATGATCCTTTGGGGTTCATGATTCATAAAAGAGTCTTGGAGACATTCTGCAGGATACAGAAGAAAGTGACTAAACTGTCTTTGAAATTTCCTGCTTCATGGAAATGTCTGCTGGATACTATGGGCCTGTGGGCTGAAGATGGATGCCCCAACAGTATAGAAGAACTTTGGGTGACTGTCTAGGTATCGAGATGTCTCTGTCAATTCTAGAGTTTTGGAAGTTGCTTACAATGTACTTCCTGTTTACTTAGGTGATATTATATCCTTCTGGAGTCTTTGATGGAGTTGAAGAATTTATAGTTAGAGCTATAGTTTTCCTTAGTTATGATAAAACATAAAGCAGATATAAATATTTTAACTGCAAATCTTATTTGATACCTGTTTTGTTATATGTAATTTTACTATGTTAAAGTTAAAACCTTCCATCTTATTTAAACAGAAAAGGGGGGTGATATGGGAGTCCCCTCTGTGTGCTGTGATTACAATTAATAAATAAAGAAACTACCTTGGCCTGTTGATAGGGCAGAACTTCAATAGGCAGAGAAGATGGAACTGAATGCTAGAAGAGAGAGAGGGGCAGAGTCAGAGACACCATGGATCCACCACCAGAGACATGCTCAAACTTTGATGGTAGGCTATGACCTCATTGTGAAATACAGATTAATAGAAATGGGCTAAATTAAGATGTAAGAATTAGCCAATATGAAGCTAGAGCTAATGGGCCAAGCAGTGTTTTAAATAATACAGTTCCTATGTGCTTATTTTGGAGCTAGCTAGCTGGTCGGCCAGGAGGAACAAGCAGGCCCTACTCCTACATTGGGCCTTGTGTAGGCCAGCCAGGGAAGAAGGTTTTAGTTCCCCAAACCTGGCTCCCCAAGGCATAGCTGAACCTGAGGAGGCCACCCTGGTAGAGAGGGGGTGCAGCTTTCCCAGCCTGGCTCCCCAGAGCACTTCTGGCCCTTGGAACACCAGCCATGGAAGAGGGTCACAGTTTTTATGGCCTATCACCCCAGGACATGCCCAGTCCTGGTGATACCAGCCATGGAAAAGGGGGAGCACATCCTTCCTGACTTGTCAATGCAGGTCCTGTCCTGTCCAGTGAGGCAATCCATTGAAAAGGGAGCACAACTTCTCTGGCCTGGCAGGCCCTAGGAGGCTAGTTATGAAAGAGGGGCCATATCTTCCCTAGTTTTACAGGCCCTGGGGAATGCCACTTGAGGAAAAGGGGGTACAGGCCTGCCGTGGAAGAGCAGGTACAACATCCAAGGCATGACACCCCAGTTCATGACTGTCCCAGTGGATGCCAGCCATGAAATGAGGGGACAGCTTCCCTGACCTAGCTCACCATGTCCTGTCTGACCCAGCAGAGGCCAGCCATGGAAGAATAGGGTTCAGCTTAAATGGTATGGCACCCCAGGGCTTTCTGGCCCCCTTGAGGCCAGTCATAGAAGAGTGGGTGCACCATCCCCATCCTGCAAGGTCTGGGGAGTCTATCTGTGAAAGTGGGGTGCAGCTTCTAAGTTCTTGCAGGAGTTGGTGAAGCCAGTCATGGAAGAGTAGGATGTAGCTACCTTGGTCTGACTTCCTGGGGCCTGGATGGCACTGCATAGGCCATCTATGGAAGAGGGGCACAGGTTACCTGGACAAGCTCACCATTCCTGTCCACACCTGCAGAAGCCAGTCATGGAATTCAGTGGTGTAGCTTCCCTGGCCTGTATCCCCTGGGACTTTCCAGCACAGTGGAAGTCAGCTGTGGAAGGGGGTTGCTGGCCCTAATAAGGCCAGATGTGGAAGAGGGGGATGCAACATCCTCAGGCTGGCTCCCCAGGGACTGTCAGGCACTGTGTAGGCCAGGCATGGAAGAGGGGTATGCTGCTTCCACAACTGACTCCCCATTCCTGTCTGGCCCTGAGTAGGTGAACTATAGAAGAAGAGGGCACAGCTTCCCTGGCTTGGCTCCCCAAAGTCTGTCTGATCCTGCAGAGGCCAGCTGAGGAATGGTGGTGAGGAGGAACAATTCTATTTCTGTCAATTCTGTGTTAAATAAATGCTGATTGGTTGGTAGTCAGGCAGGAAGTATAGGCAGGAAAACCAGACAGGAAGTAGAGGTGGCGCAATAAGAATAAGAGAATTCTGGGAAGCAGGAAGCTTCCCCGCACTCTTGCCCAGACCACCGAAGAAGCAGGATGTGACCTGCCCCGCTGAGAAAAATACTGAGCCATGTGGCTAACATAGATAAGGATAATGGGTTAATATAAGTTACAAGAGCTAATAAGAAGCCTGAGCTAATGGGCCAATCAGTTTATAATCTTCTGGAGACCTCTGTGTGATTTTCTTTGGGGCTAAACTGCTGCGGGAACTGGCCAGGACAGAAACCCCGACAAGCAGGCCCTCATGTTACAGAATGGGGTTGAAACTTCCATAGCTGGACTTCCCATGGTCTGTTTAGCTGTGTGGAGGCAAGCCATGGTAGAGGGGTTTCAGTTTCCTGGCCTGGCTACCCAGGCTCTACTCTCTCCTGGGGAAGTCAAATGTGGAAATGGTGGATGCAGATTCCCTGGCATGCTGTCAGGAACTGTTCAGACTTATGGTGGCCAGCCATGGAAGAAGGGGTACAGCTTCCTCAGCCTGGCTCTCTATGCCCTTTCTGGTCATGTTGAGCTCAGTCATGGAAGAGGGGTGCACAGTGTGTCTTGCTTGGCTCCTAGATACTGTGGAAGAATAGTGTGTAGCTTCCTCGACCTGACCCCCATTGTCTGTGTGGCCATTTGGAGGCCAGCCACAGAAGAGGAGAGCACAGTTTCCATGGCTTGACACAGCAGGTCCTGTCTGGCCCTGAGTAGGCTAGCCTTTGAAGGGGGAGAAGTTTCCACAGGTTGGCATGGCTGGCCCTGGAGAGGACACCAAAGGTAGAGTGGAGTGCAGTTGCTCCTGCCTGCCTTACTAGGGTATGTCCAGCCCTGGGGAGGTCAGCAGTGGAAGAGGGGTCACAGTTTACATGGCCTGGCATTCCAGGGCATGGCCAGCTCTGGTGAGACCAGTTGTGGAAGAGGGGTGTGCAGCTTTTTCAGCCTGGCTCCCCTGGGCCTGTCTTGTCTCTGGGGTTCAGCCACTGAAGATGGGACACAGCTTCCCTGAGCTGGCAGTACCTGGGTAGGCTGTTGAAGAGAGGGCCCAGCTTTCCTGGTCTTTCATGCCCTGTGGCTGCCAGTAGTATAGGAGAGGGTGCAGGATAGCAATGGAAGAAGGGGCTCAGCTTCCACAGCATAGAACCCCAGATCATGGCATACCCAGTGGAAAATAGCAGTGGAAAAGGAGTCACAGCTTCCCTGGTCTGACTCCCCAGGATGTGTCCAGCCATGCAGACAACAGCCATGGAATGGGGGGTGCATCTGCTTCAGCGTGGCTACCCAGTGTGGCCCTGTGGAGGGTAGAGCTACTCCAACCTGGCTCCCCACAGCATTGCTGGCCCTGGTGAGTTCAACCATGGAAGAGGGGTAAACACTCTCCCTGGCCTGGCTCCCCAGGGCCTATGTAACCATGTGGAACCTAGCCATGGAAGAGAGGGGTGCAGCTTACCCATCATGGAAGTTGGTGTCACAGTTTCCCCAGGATGACTTCACAGGGACTATATGGACCTCCAGTGGTCAGCCATAGAAGAGAGGGTGTAGCTTACACAATCTGGCTCCCCAGGGCCTATCTGATCCTGCTGAGGCCAGCTGTGGAAGAGGGGAGTACAGTACCCCCAACATTGCTCTACAGGGCCCATCAGGAACTGCATAGGCCAGCCTTGGAAGAGACAGACACAGTCTGGCTCCCCAGGACATGGCAGGCCATGGGGAGGTCAACCTGTGAAAAGGGGGCACACTTCTTTGGCAGGACACCCCACAGCCTGGCCTATTCTGTGGAGGATGTCTGCAGAAGAGGGTGGTACAGGTTCCTTGGCATGCCTCCTCTACAACTGTACAGTCCTGCAGTGGACAGTACTGGAAGATGGGGCGCAACTTCCCTGGACTAGTTCTCCTGGGACTGTCTGGCCCTTTAGAGGCCAACCGTGGAATAAGGGAGGGCAGCACACCTGGTCTGGCTTCTCAGAACCTGTCTGGTCCTGCATAAGCAAGCTGTGGAAGAGAGGGGCACATCTTCCCCAGACAGGCTGCCCAGGACGTGGCAGGCCCTGGGGAGGCCAGCTGGGGAAAAGGGTTACACAGTTTCCCCAACCTGGCTCCCTAGTGCTCGGCTAGGACTAGAGAGGTGAGTTGGAAAATAGGGGGTGCAGCTTACCCAGTCTGGCACCCTAGGGCATGACTGACATTGGGGAGGTCAGCCCTGGAAGATGGGTGTTTTGTGTGTATGGTGTGGTATCCTAAGGAATTGCCTGCCCTTGTGAAGCCACCATTGAAAGAGGGAGTGCAGCTTACTTTGGATCCTCAGTGATGACAAAGGTCACAAAACAATCACATAGGTTAGAATTATATTACTTCTCAGGTTTATATTCACTGTTATCACCTTTATACAGTTTAGTGAAAAACACACATGTATTTCTCTCTGAAAAGAAACACTTTCTTTAACCTGTTCAAAGCATTGGTGGAAGGAAATGCAGTGTTCCACGACACTCTAAATGCTGTACATTAACAGATAAAGATATTCTTTTGAAAGTGTATTTATCTGCTTAATGAAGCCATGAGTTTCCCACAAAGAAACACACTTTTCTGAGAAAGAATCATATTACATTTCAGGTTTCTATTCACTGTTAACACCTTTATAAGGTTTACTGAAAAACGCACATAGATTTCTCTCCGAACACAAGAAGTTTCTTTAAACTGTGAAAAGCATTTGTGGAAGTAAATGCAGTGTGTCCATACAATCTAAATGCTGTACTTTAAAAGATAAAGCACATTCTTTTGAAAGCGTATTTAGCTCCTTAATAGAAACGTGACTTTCCCAAAAACAATGCAAGAAGCTATCTGAGAAAGAATAACATTACTTTTCAGGTTTCTATTCTCTGTTAACAAATTTATAAAGTTTAGTGAAAAATGCACATGTGTTTCTCTCCGAAGAGAAGCACTTTGTTTAAATGGTTCAAAGCACTGTTAGAAGTAAAAGCAGTGTCCCCTACACTCTAAATGCTGTACTTTAAAATATAAGCAAGTTCTTTTGAAAGTATATTTAGCTCATTAATAGAACCGTGAGTTTCCCACATAGAAATGCATGAAGTGTTTTGAGAAAGAATCACATTAATTTTCAGATTTGTTTTCACTGTTTGCACCTTCATACAGTTTAGTAAAAAATGCACATGCTTTTCTCTCTGAAAAGTAGCACTTTCTTTAACCTGTTCAAAGCATTGGTAGAAGTAAATGCAGTGTTACCCTACACACTAAATGTTGTACTGTAAAAGGTAAGCACATTGTTTTGAAAGTGTATTTAGCTTCTTATTAGAATTGTGAGCTCTCAAGAAAGAAAGGCACAAAGCTACCTGAGAAGGAATCACATTACTTTTCAGGTTTTTCTCCACTGTAAACACCTATATAAGGTTTAGTGAAAAACGTACATGTGTTTCTCTCCAAAGAGAAGCACTTTCTTTAAACAGTTTAAAGCATGGTCAGAAGTAAATGCAGTGTTCTCCTATGCTCTAAATGCTGTACTTTAAATGATAAGCATGTTCTGGTGAAAGTTTAATTCATTCCTTAATAGAATTGTGAGTTTCCCACAAAGAAACGCATGAAGCTTTCTGAGAAAGATTCACATTACATTTCTGTTTTCTATTCACAGTTAACACCTTTATAAGGGTTAGTGAAAAACGCACATGCCTTTCTCTCCGAACAGAAGCACTTTCTTTAAACTGTTCAAAGCATTGTTAGAAGTAAAAGCAGTGCTACCCTACACTCTCAATTCTGTATTACAAAAGATGAACATGTTCTTTTCAAATGTATTTAACTTCTTAATAGAACCTCGAGTTTCCATCCAAGAAATGCACAAAGCTTTCTGAGAAAGAATCATATTACTTCTTAGGTTTCTATTCACTGTTAAAACCTTTATAAAGTTTAGTGAAAAATGCACATTCATTTCTCTCCAAACAGAAGCACTTTGTTTAAATATTTCAAAGCATTGTTAGAAGTAAAAGCAGTGTTTCACTTCACTCAAAATGCTTTACTTTAATAGATAAGCACATTCTTTTGAAAGTGCATTTAGCTTCTTAATAGAATTGTGAGTCCCCACAAAGAAACACACCAAGCTTCCTGAGAAAGAATCACATTAATTTCAGCTTTCTATTCACTGTTAACACTTTTTTAAGATTTAGTGAAAGACGCACATGCATTTTTCTCCAAAATAATCACTTTCTTTAAACTGTTCAAAGCATTGATAGAAGTAAAAGCAGTGTTCCCTTACACTCTAAATGCTATACTTTAAAAGATATGCATGTTCTTTTAAAAGTGTATTTTGCTCCTTAATAGAAATGTGAGTGTCCCAGGAATAAATGCATGAAGCTTTCTGAGGAAGAATCACATTACTTTTCAGGTTTCCATTCACTGTTAAAACCTTTATAAGGTTTAGTGAAAAATGCACATACATTTCTCTCCGAACAGAAGCACTTTCATTAAACTGTTTAAAGAATTCTTAGAAGTAAATGCAATGATCCCCTACACTCCAAATGCTATTCTTTAAGATAATCACACTATTTTGAAAGTGTATTTAGCTTCTTAATAGAACCATGAGTTTCCCACAAACCACACATGAAGATTTCTGAGAAAGCATCACATTACTTTTCAGGTTTCTATTCACTGTTAACATCTTTATAAGGTTAGAGAAAATGCACATGTGTTTCTCTCTGAACAGTATAACTTTCTTTGAACTGGTCACAGCATTGATAGAAATAAAAGCAGTGATACTACACTGTAACCACACTGTAACTGCTGTCCTCTAAAAGATAATGACATTCCTTTGAAAGTGCATTTAGCTCCTTAACAAAACCATGAGATTCACACAAACGAAGCTTTCTTAGATAGAATAACATTACTTTTCAGCTTTCTGTTCACTGTTAACAACTTTAATAAGTTTATTGAAAAAGCACATGGGTTTCTCTCCGAATAGAAGCACTTTCTTTAACCTCTTCAAAGCAACATTAGAAGTAAAATCAGTGTTCTCCAACAGTTTAAATACTGTACTTTAAAAGATAAGCACATTCTTTTGAAAGTGCATTGAGCTTCTTAATAGAACTGTGAGTCCCCACAAAGAAATGCAAGAAGCTTTCTGAGAATGAATCACATTACTTTCAGCTTTCTATTCACTGTTAACACCTTCATAAGTTTTAGTGAAAAACACACGTGTTTCTCTCCAAAAAAAGCACTTTCTTTAAACTGTTCAAATCATTATAAAAATGAAATACAGTGTGCCCCTGCATCTAAAAGCTGTACTTTAAAAGATAAGCATGTTGTATTGAAAGTGGATTATCTCCTTAATAGAACAATGAGTTTCCCACAAATAAGCTCATGAAGCTTTCTGAGAAAGAACCACATTACTTTTCAGGTTTCTATTCACTGTTAACATCTTTATAAGGTTTAGAGAAAACGCACATGTGTTTCTCTCTGAACAGAATCACTTTCAACTTTTGACCAGTTGGTCAAAGCATTGTTAGAAGTAAAACCAGTGATACTACTACACTGTAACTACACTGAAACTGCTGTCCTCTAAAGGAAAATGACATTCTTTTGAAAGTGTATTTAGCTACTTAATAGAACTGTAGATTCCCACAAACAACCCACGAAGCTTTCTGAGATAGTCACATTACTTTTCAGGTTTCTGTCCACTGTTAACACCTTTATAAGATTTAGTGAAAAACGCACATGAATTTCTCTCCAAAAAGAAGCACTTTAATTAAACTGTTCAAAGCATTTTTAGAAGTAAATGCAGTATTCCCCTACATTCTAAATGCTGTATTTTAAAAGATAAGCATGTTCTTTTGAAAGTGCATTTAGCTTCTTAATAGAAACAAGAGTTTCCCACAAATCACAAACAAAGCTTTCTGATAACAAATCACATTACTTTTCAGATTTTTATTCACTGTTAATATTTTTATAAGGTTTAGAGAAAAATGCACATGCATTTCTCTTCGAACAGAATCACCTTCTTTAAACTCTACAAAGAATTGTTAGAAGTAAAATCAGTGATACCCTTCACTGTAACTGCTGTCTTCTAAAAGATAATGACATTCTTTGGAAAGTGTTTTTAGCTTCTTAAGAACAGTGACATTCCCACAAATAATGCACGAAGCTTTTGACATAAAATCACATTACTTTTCAGGATTCTATCCACTGTTAACACCTTTATAAGGTTTAGTGAAAAATGCACATGCATTTCTCTCTGAAGAGAAGCACTTTCATCACACTGTTCAAAGCATTGTTAGAAGTAAGTGCAGTGCTCGCCTACAGTGTAAATGCTGTACTTTAAAACATAAGCACATTCTTTTCAAAGTGATTTTAGCTTTTTAATAGGACTGTTACTTTTCAACAAAGAAGCACTAGAATATCCCTGAAAAAGAATCACATTACTTTACAGCCTTCTATTCACAGTTAACACCTTTATAAGGTTTATTGAAAAAGGCACACAAGTTCCTCTCTGAACAGAAGCAAATTTTTTAAACTGTTGAAAGCAGTGTTCCCCTGCCCTGTAAATGCTGTACTTTAAAAGATAAGTACATACTTTTGAAAGTGTATCTACCTCCTTAATAGAACTGTGAGGTTCCCATAAACAAGGCACGAAGTTTTCTGAGAAAGAATCACAATATTTTTCAGGATTCTGTGCACTGTTAACAACTTTATAACGTTTAGTGATAAATGCACATGCATTTCACTCCTAACAGAAGCATGTTCTTTAAACTGTACAAAGTATTGTTAGAAGTAGAAGCAGTGTTTCCCTGTAAATGCTCTACATTAAAAGATAAGCACATTCTTTTCAAAGTGTATTTAGCTTCTTAATAGAACCATGAGTTTCCCACAAAGAAACGCACGAACATTTCTGAGAAAGAATCAAATTACTTTTCAGCTTTCTATTAACTCTTAACAACTCTATTAGGTGTATTGAAATTGCGCATGCATTTCTCTCCGAACAGAAGCACTTTATTAAACTGTTCAAAGCATTGTTAGAAGTAAATGTAGTGTTTCTCTACATGCTGTAATTTTAAAGATAATCACATTCTTTGAAAGTGTATTTGTATTCTTAATAACTGTGTGATTCCCACAAATAAACACATGAAGCTGTATAAGAAAGAATCACACTAGTTTTCAGCATTCAATTCACTGTCAACAACTTTATAAGGTTTATTGAAAAACAGACATGCATTTCTCACGAATAGAAGCACTTTCTTTAAACTCTTCTTTTCTTTTTCCCATATTCTTTTATTTTTTTCCATTCAAAAAAAGAATTTACATTTCCTCCCCTTCTCCCAGTCCCCTCCCGCTTCCCCCCACCCTCCTGCTACTTCCTTAAAAGAGGGCATGGTGCCCAACCCTGTGGGAAGTCCAAGGACCTCCCCCATACATCCCCTCCTAGGAAGGTGTGCATCCAAATCGACTAGGTTCCCAAAAAGATAATACATGCAGAAGAGATAGGTCTTAGTGTCATTGTTGATGGCTTCTCATTCTGCCCTCATTGGTAGACATATTTAGAGAGTTCAGTTCGATCATATGCTCATTCAGTCCCGGTCCAGCTGGATTTGGTGAGCTCCCATTAGATCAGGCACACTGTCTCAGTGGGTGGTCCAACCCTTCATGGTCCTAACCTTCTGCTCTTCGACTGGACTTTGGGAGCTCAATCCATTGCTCTGGTGTGCATGTGGGTCTCTGTCTCTATCTCCATAAATCGGATGAAATTTCTATGGATGTGATCAAGATATTCATCAGTGTGACTATGGGACAATGATAGTTCTGGCACCCTCTCCTCTGCTGCCCAAGGACCAAGCTGGGGACATCCCTGTGGACACCTGGGATCTCCTCTAGACCCAAGTATATTGCCAGTCCTAAAATGACTCCAATAATGTAGATATCTTATTCCCTTCTCCAATATTCACCTTTCCTCCATCTCCACACTCCCACTCCCCCAAGCTCTCCCCGGTCCTTCCCCCTCTCCCCTCCCCACACAGCCCTACCCCTAACTCTATCACCATCCCTGTATTCCAACCTTTTGCCTGGCTATCTTGTTTGCTTCCAATTTCTAAGAGGATCTATATATGATTTTCTTTGGGTTCACCTTGCTATTTGGTTTCTCTGGGCTTGTGAGCTATAACCTTAGTGTCCTTTGATTTATGGCTAGGGTCCACTAATGAGTGAATACATACCATAATCGTCTTTTTGGGTTTGGGTTACCTCACTCAGAATAGTGTTTTCTATTTCCATCCATTTGCATGCAAAATTCAAGATGTCATTGTTTTTTACCAATGCGTAGTACTCTAATGTGTATATATTCCACACTTTCTTGATCCATTCTTCCATTGAGGGGCACCTCGGTTGTTTCCAGGTTCTGGCTATTACAAATAATGCTGCTATGAACATAGTTGCACAAATGCTTTTGTATGATTGGGCATCTCTTGGGTATATTCCCAAGAGTGGTATTGCTGGATCCTGAGGTAGGTTGATTCCCAATTTCCTGAGACACCACCACACTGATTTCCAAAGTGGTTGCACAAGTTTTCATTCCCACCAGCAATGGATGAGTGTTCCCGTTACACCACATCCTCTCCAGCATAGGCTATCATTGGTGTTTTAGATTTTAGCCATTCTGACAGGTATAAGATGGTATCTCAAAGTTGTTTTGATTTGCATTTCCCTGATCGCTAAGGAAGTTGAGCATGACCTTAGGTATCTTTTGGCCATTCGAACTTCTTCTGTTGAGAATTCTTGGTTCAGATCATTACCCCATTTTTTAATTGGGTAATTTAGAGTTTTAATGTATAGTTTCTTGAGTTCTTTGTATATTTTGGAGATCAGACCTTTGTCCGATGTGGGGTTAGTGAAGATCTTCTCCCATTCAGTAGGATGACTTTTTGTCTTAATGACAGTGTCCTTTGCTTTACAGAAGCTTCTCAGTTTCAGGAGGTCCCATTTATTCATTGTTGCTCTTATTGTCTAGGCCACTGTGGTTTTACAGAGGAAGTGGTCTGCTGCGCCCATGTTTTGTAGCCTACTTCCCACTTTCTCTTCTATCAGGTTAAGTGTGGCCGTATTAATATTGAGGTCTTTAATCCATCTGGATTTGAGTTTTGTGCATGGAAATAACTAAGGATCTATTTTCATTCTTCTACAGGTTGACATCCAGTTATGCCAGCACCATTTGTTAAAGATGCTTTCATTCTTTCAATGTATACTTTTAGCTTCTTTGTCAAATATGAGGTGTTCATAGGTTTGTGGATTAATATCCACGTCTTCGATTCGATTCCAATGGTCAACATCTCTGTTTTTATGCCAATACCAAACTGTTTTCATTACTGTAGCTCTGTAATAGAGTTTGAAGTCAGGGATGATAATGCCTCCTGAAGTTCCTTTATTGTATAGGATTGTTTTGGCTATCCTGGGCTTTTTGTTTTTCCATATAAATTAGTTATTGTTGTCTCAAGTTCTGTGAAGAACTTTGTTGGGATTTTGATGGGGATTGCATTGAATCTGTAGATTGCCTTTGGTAGAATTTCCATTTTTACTATATTGATCCTACCAATCCAGGAGAATGGGAGCTCCTTCCATTTTCTGGTATCCTCTTCATTTTCTTTCTTCAAGGTCTTAATGTTCTTGTCAAATAGATCTTTTACTTCCTTGGTTAGTGTTACCCCAAGATACTTTATGCTATTTGAGGCTATTGTGAAAGGTGATGTTTCTCTGATTTCCCTCTCTGTTTCTTTATCCTTTGTGTATAGGAGGCCTCTGATTTTTTTGAGTTGATTTTGTATCCTGCCACATCACTGAAGGTATTTATCAGCTGTAGAAGTTCTTTAGAAGAGTTTTTGGGGTCACTTATGTACACTATCATATCATCTGCAAATACCGAAAGTTTGACTTCTTCCTTTCCAATTCGAATCCCCATGATCTCCTTATTCTGTCTTATAGCTATTGCTAGAATTTCAAGCACTATATTAAAGAGATATGGGGAGAGTGGACAGCCCTGTCTTGTTCCTGATTTTAGTGGAATCGCTTTGAGTTTCTCTCCATTTAATTTGATGGTAGCTGTCGGCTTGCTATACATTGCTTTTATTATATTTAGATATGAACGTTGTATCCCTAATCTCTCCAAGACCTTTATCATAAAGGGGTGTTGAATTTTGTCAAAAGATTTTTCAGCATCTAATGATATCATATGTTTTTTTTCTTTCAGTTAATTTATATGATGGATTACATTGATAGATTTCCGTAGGTTGAACCAGCCCTGCATCTCTGAAATGAAGCCTACTTGATCATAATGGATGATCTTTTTGATGTGTTCTTGGATTCTGTTTGCCAGTATTTTATTGAGAATTTTTGCATTGATGTTCATGAGTGAGATTGGTCTGTAATTCTCTTTCATGTTTGCGTCTTTGTGTGTTTTTGGTATCAGGGTATCTGTAGCTTCATAAAAAGAGTTTGGCAATGACCCTTCTGATTCTATTATGTGAAACACCTTAAGGAGTATAGGTATTAGCTCTTCTTGGAAGTTTTGGTAGAATTCTGCATTAAAACCATCTGGTCCTGGGCTGTTTTTGGTTGGGAGGTTTTTGATGACAGCTTCTATTTCCTCGCGACTTATAGGTCTATTTAAATTGTTCACCTGGTCTTGATTTAATTTCTGTATATGGTATTTATCTAAAAAACTGTCCATTTCTTTTACATTTTCCAACTTTGTGGCATACAGGCTTTTGTAGTAAGACCTAATGATTCTCTGAATTTCCTCAGTGTCTGTTGTTATGTCCCCCTTTTCATTCCTGATCTTGTTAATATGAGTATTCTCTCTCCGCCTTTTGATTTGTTTGGATAGGGGTTTGTCAATCTTGTTGATTTTCTCAAGGAACCAGCTCTTTGTTTCATTGATTCTTTGGATTGTTTTGTGTGTCTCTATTTTGTTTTTCAGCCCTCAATTTGATTATTTCCAGTCTTCTATTTCTCCTGGGTGAGTCTGCTTCTTTTTTTTCCAGAGCTTTTAGGTGTGCTGTAAAGACACTAATGTGTGCTTTCTCCGTTTTTTTTTATGTGGGCACTAAATGCTATGAACTTTCCTCTTAGCACTGCTTTCATAGTGTCCCATAGGTTGGGGTATATTGTGTTTTTATTTTCGTTGAATTCAAGGAAGACTTTAATTTCTTTATTTCTTCCTTGACCCAGGAGTGGTTCAGTAGTTGACTGTTCAGTTTCTATGAGTTTGTAGGCTTTCTGGGGGTGGAGTTGTTTTTAAATTCTGACTTTACTCCATGACGATCTGATAAGACACTGGTGGTTACTCCAATTTGTAAATTCTGATTGGTTTACCTTTATACGTTACTTGGCCTTTTTCCTTTGCAGCTCTTAGTAATCTTTCTTTATTCTGTATGTTTTGTGTTTTGATTATTATATAGCGAGGGGATGTACTTTTTTGATCCAATCTATTTGGTGTTCTGTATGCTTCTTGTAGCTTCATAGGCATATCCATCTTTAGGTTGGGAAAGTTTTCTTCTATAATTTTGTGGAATATATTTTCTGGGCCTTTGAGCTGTGCTTCTTCTCCTTCTTCTACCCCTATCATTCTTAGGTTTGGTCTTTTTATGGTGTCCCAGATTTCCTGGGTGTTTTGTGTTAAGAATTTGTTGGATTTGTAGTTTTCTTTGATCAATGAGTTTATTTTCTCTATCGTATCTTCAGTGTCTGAGATACTTTCTTTTATCTCTTGTATTCTGTTGGTTATACTTGTCTCTGCCGTTCCTGATGGTTTACCCAGATTTTCTATCTCCAGCCTTCCCTCGGTTTGTGTTTTCTTCATTGCTTCCATTTCAATTTTATGTCTTGAACTGTTTCCATTACCTTTTTGATTGCTTTTTCTTGGTTTTCTAGGGTATCTTTTAGGAAATTTTTCATTTCTTCTTTTTGTTAGTTTTCTCATCCCTTTCTTCAAAGGCGTTTTTCACCTCTTCTTTAAAGGTCTCTATCACTTTCATAAAGTTACGTTTAAAGTCGATTTCTTCTACTTCTTCTGGGTTAGGTTGCTCAGGTTTTCCTGTCGAGTACTCATTGGTTTCTGATGTTATCATGTTGGTTTTCAGATTGTTGGAAGAATTCTTGGATTGACGCCTACACCTCTCTTCCTCTGATTTCAGTCAGGGGAGTCTCAGTGGGTTGGGGCCTCCCAGGACGGCTTGTACACACTCACCCCTCTGGATGGCTGATCTCAGTGCAGGAAGAGGAAGTCCCTTCTTGACTTCCAATCCTTCTGTACCGCCAATATCGTCACAGGGAGAGAGATTCTTGGGGTTACAATGTTCCACAGAGGAAAGGGCAATCTTGCAGGGGCGGGGTGGAGGGTGCTGTTGATCAAACAGGCCTGCAGGGACCTTACCACCAGGCTTGCACAACCTTACCAGTGTGAGCCACCTCCGATCTCAGCACAGGAAGTGAGAGTGCTGGGGTACCAAAGCACCACCAAGGAAAGGGCGATCTTGGCGGAGGGTGGGGGAGCAGGATGCAATGTCCTGTGAAACAAAGGGGCCCAGCTGCAGGGATCTTACCACCAGTGGGCACAACCCGACCAGTGAGCGCCTGAGATCTCAGCACAGGAAGAGAGTGTGCTGGGGTACCAAAAGCCCCACCGAGGAAAGGGTGATCTTGCAAGGGTAGGGGGGGGTACAGTGTCCCTTGAAACAAAGAGGCCCAGCCACGGGGATCTTACCACCAAGCAGGCACAGCCCTACAAGTGTGAGCCTCCGATCTCAGCACAGGAAGTGAGAGTGCTGGGGTACGAAAGCCCCACAAGGAAACGGCGATCTTACGGGGGTGGGGGGTGCAGTGTCTAGAGAAATAAAGAGGCCAAGTCGTGGGAATATTATCGCCAGTGGGGCACAGCCCTACCGGTGTCCACATACACTTTAAATGCTGTACTTTAAAACTAAAGAATGTAGACAGAAATGGACCACTCCATTGACTTCCAACAATGCTTTGAACAATGTAAACAGAGTGTTTCTCTTTAGAAAGAAACACATGTTTGTTTCTCACATATGCTTATAAAGCTGTTAACAGTGAAGAGAAAACTGAAAAGAAGATGCATCGTTCAGAAACCTTCTTCGGTTTCTTTGGTAAATACTCACCATTCAGTTAAGAAGCTGAATAGACTTTCAACAGAACGTACTTATCTTTAAAACTAAAGAATGTAGACAGAAATGGACCACTCCATTTACTTCTTACAATGCTTTGAACAATGCAAACAGAGTGTTTCTCTTTAGAGAAAAACGCATGTTTGTTTTGCAAATAAGGTTTTAAAATGTTAACCATGGAAAGAATACTGAAAAGAAGATGCATCTTTCAGAAACCTTCTTGTGTTTCTTTGCTGCAAAATACCATTCAGATAAGAAGCTAAATACACTATCAAAAGAACGTACTTATCTTTAAAATTAAAGAATGTAGACAGAAATGATCACTCCATTTACTTCTAACAATGGTTTGAACAATGTGAACAGAGTGTTTCTCTTTAGCAAGAAATGCATGTTTGTTCCTACCGAATCTTAGAAAGCTGTTAACAGTGAAGAGAATACTGAAAAGAAGATGCGTATTTCAAAAACCTTCTTGGGATACGTTGGTACAAACTCACCATTCAGTTAAGGAGCTAAATATACTTTCAAAAGAACGTACTTATCTTTAAAACTAAAGAATGTAGACAGAAATAGACACTCCATTTACTTCTAACAATGTGTTGAAAAATGTGAACAGAGTGTTTCTTTTTAGAGAGAAAAGCATGTTTGTTTCCTCAGAAGCTTAGAAAGCTGTTAACAGTGAAGAGAATACTGAAAAGTAAAAGCCTCTTTCAGAAACCTACTTGTGTTTCTTTGGTACAAACTCACCATTCAGTTAACAAGCTAAATACACTTTCAAATGAATGTACTAATCTTGAAAACTAAAGAAGGTAGACAGAAATGGACCACTTCATTTACTTCTAACAATGCTTTGAAAAATGTGAACAGATTGTTTCTCTTTAGAGAGAAACGCATGTTTGTTTCTCACATAAAATTTTAAAACTGCTAACAGTGAAGGGAATACTGAAACGAAGATGCGTCTTTCAGAAACCTTCTTGTGTTTCTTTGTTGTAAAGTCACCATTCAGTTAAGAAGCTAAATAAACTTTCAAAAGAATGTACTTATCTTTAAAACTAAAGTATGTAGACAGAAATGGACCACTCCATTTACTTCGTACAATGATTTGCACATTGTGAACATAGTGTTTCTCTTTAGTGAGAAACGCATGTTTGTTCCCTCAGAAGCTGAGAAAGCTGTTAACACTGAAAAAAATACTGAAAAGTACATGCCACTTTCAGAAACCTTCTTGTGTTTCTTTGGTGCAAACTAACCATTGAGTTGACAAGCAAAACACACTTTCAAAGGAATGTACTTATTTTTAATAGTAAAGAACGTAGCCAGAAATGGACCACTACATTTACTTCTTACAATGCTTTGAACAATACAAACATAGTGTTTATCTTAAGAGAGAAAGGCATGCTTGTTTCTGACAGAAGATTTTAAAGCTGTTAACAGTTAAGACAATACTGAAAACAAGATGTGTCTCTCAGAAATCTTCTTGTTTCTTTGTTGTAAACTCAACATTCAGTTAAGAAGCTGAATACACTTTCAAAACAATGTAATTATCTTGAAAAATAAGAATGTAGACAGAAATGCAACACTCCATTTACTTCTAACAATGCTTTGAACAATGTGAACAGAGTGTTTCTCTCTAGACAGAAACACTTGTTTGTTTTGCAAATAAGGTTTTAAAATGTTAACCGTGAAAAGAATACTGAAAAGAAGATGCATCTTTCAGAAACCTTCTTGTGTTTCTTTGGTGCAAAATCACGATTCAGGTAAGAAGCTAAATACACTTTCAAAAGAACGTAATTATCTTTAAACTAAAGAATGTAGACAGAAATGACACACTCCATTTGCTTCTAACAATGTTTGAACAATGTGAATAGAGTGTTTCTCTTTGGAGAGAAATGTATGTTTGTACCTACCGAATCTCAGAAAGCTGTTAAGAGTGAAGAGAATACTGAAAAGAAGTTGCGTCTTTCAGAAACCTACATTTGTTTAATTGGTGCAAACTCACCATTCAGTTAACAAGCTAAATACACTTTAAAAGGAATGTACTTACCTTGAAAACTAAAGAAAGTAGATAGAAATGGACCACTCCATTTACTTCTTACCATGCTTTGAAAAATGCGAACAGAGTGTTTCTCTTTAGAGAGAAACGCATGTTTGTTTCTCACATAAGCTTTAAAACTGTTAAGAGTGAAGGGAATACTGAAAAGAAGATACGTCTTTCAGAAACCTTCTTTGTTTCTTTGGTGCAAACTCACCATTCAGTTAAGAAGCTAAATAGGATTTAAACAGAATGTACTTATCTTTAAAACTAAAGAATGTAGAGAGAAAGAAACTACTCCATTTACTTCTAACAGTGCTTTCAACAATGTGAACAGAGTGAACCTCTTTAGGTAGAAACCCATGTTTCTTCCCACAGAACCTTAGAAATCTGTGAACATTGAAGAGAATACTGAAAATAAGATGTGTCTTTCAGAAATCTTCTTGTGTTTCTTTGGTGTAAACTCACCATTCATTTGAGAAGCTAAATACACTTTCAAAAGAACGTACTTATCTTTAAAACTAAAGAATGTAGCCAGAAATGCCACACTCCATTTCCTTCAAACAATGCTTTGAACAATGTGAACAGAGTGCTTCTCAAGAGAGAAACGCATGCTTGTTTATCATATAAGCTTATAACGCTGTTAACAGTGAAGAGAATACTGAAATTAAGATGCGTCTTTCAGAAGCATTCTTGTGTTTCTTTGGTGTAAACTCACCATTCAATTGAGAAGCTAAAAACACTTTCAAAAGAACGTTCTTATCTTTAAAACTAAAGATTGTAGAAAGAAATGCCACACTCCATTTACTTCTAACAATGCTTTGAACAATGTGAACAGAGTGCTTCTCTTTAGAGAGAAACGCATGTTTGTTTCTCACATAAGCTTATAACGCTGTGAACAGTGAAGAGAATACTGAAAAGAAGATGCGTCTTTCAGAAATCTTGTATTTCTTTGGTGTAAACTAACCATTCAGTTTAGAAGCTAAATACACTTTCAAAAGAACGTACTTATGTTTAAAACTAAAGGTTGTAGAAAGAAATGCCACACTCCATTTACTTCTAACAATGCTTTGAACAATGTGACAGAGTGCTTCTCTTCAGAGAGAAACGCATGTTTCTTTCTCACATAAGCTTATAACGCTGTGAACAGGGAAGAGAATACTGAAAAGAAGATACGTCTTTTGGAAATCTTCTTGTGTTTCTTTGGTGTAAACTCACCATTCATTTTAGAAGCTAAATACACTTTCAAAAGAACGTACTTATCTTTAAAACTAAAGGTTGAAGAAAGAAATGCCACATTCCGTTTACTTCTAACAAGGCTTTGAACAATGTGACAGAGTGCTTCTCTTCAGAGAGAAATGCATGTTTGTTTCTCACATAAGCTTATAACGCTGTGAACAGTGAAGAGAATACTGAAAAGAAGATGCGTCTTTCAGAAAACTTCTTGTGTTTCTTTGGTGTAAACTCACCATTCATTTGAGAAGCTAAAAACACTTTCAAAAGAACGTACTTATCTTTAAAACTACAGAATGTAGACAGATATGCCACACTCCATTTACTTCTAACAATTCTTTGAACAAAGTGAACACAGTGTTTCTCTTTAGAGAGAATCGCATGTTTGTTTCTCACCTTTGCTTATAACGCTGTTAACAGAGAAGAGAATATTGAAAAGAAGATGCGTCTTAAAGAAACCTTCTTGTGTTTCTTTGGTTCGATCTCAGCATTCAGTTAACGAGCTAAATTCATTTGCAAAAGAACGTACTTATCTTTAAATATAAAGAATGTAGACAGAAATGCCACACTCCATTTCCTTCAAACAATGCTTTGAACAATGTGAAGTGAGTGTTTCTCTTTAGAGAGAAACGCATGCTTGTTTATCATATAAGCTTTTAACGCTGTGAACAGTGAAGAGAATACTGAAAAGAAGATGCCTCTTTCAGAAATCTTCTTGTGTTTCTTTGGTGTAAACTCACCATTCATTTGAGAAGCTAAATACACTTTCAAAAGAACGTACTTATCTTTAAAACGAAAGGTTGTAGAAAGAAATGCCACACTCCATTTCCTTCTAACAATGCTTTGAACAATGTGAACAGAGTGCTTCTCTTCAGACAGAAACGCATGTTTGTTTCTCACATAAGCTTATAACGCTGTCAACACTGAAGAGAATAATGAAAAGAAGATGCGTGTTTCAGAAATCTTCTTGTGTTTCTTTGGTGAAAACTCACCATTCAGTTGAGAAGCTAAAAACACTCTCAAAAGAACGTACTTATCTTTAAAACTAAAGGTTGTAGAAAGAAATGCCACACTCCATTTACTTCTAACAATGCTTCGAACAATGTGACAGAGTACTTCTCTTCAGAGAGAAACGCATGTTTGTTTCTCACATAAGCTTATAACGCTGTGAACAGTGCAGAGAACACTGAAAAGAAGATGCGTCTTTCAGAAGCGTTCTTGTTTTTCTTTGGTGTAAACTCACCATTCATTTGAGAAGCTAAATACACTTTAAAAAGAACGTACTTATCTTTAAAACTAAAGGTTGTAGAAAGAAATGCCACACTCCATTTACTTCTAACAATGCTTTGAACAATGTG
>PVIU01024636.1:0-25244 GCA_004026605.1 Ondatra zibethicus
AAGGGGAAAGTGTTACTGTTTTCTTAAAAATTAGTACATTAATAACTTTAGAAAACAGTACTGATTTGACCATTTCACACAAATCCTCACTAAAATCCATTTGGCAAGAAGCTAGAAACAACACCAACCCCCCTCTTCCTTCTCATTAGCATGTGCGTTTCTTTTCATTGCAGTACAACCAGGACCTGGGGTTTACACGTTGCTCTAGAACATCTTTCCTTTTTCTTACCATGCTTGAGTTCATTTATTTCATGGTCCCTCCAGTCTACAAAGTCTCCCAGGCCCCTGAAATAAAGAAGCTACACCTCTTTTCTCCCTTAATAATGGTGAGAATTTGCTGAGTAGCCTTTCTTCAAGCCCACCACACCCACCATTTCTGCACACTCTGTTTGCTTCTTTCCTCGCTTGCGTTGGCCCATAGACACAAATATAGATGCCTTGATAGAAAACTGTTCACTAAAACACAAAATGTAGCTACACTATATATTTTTGCTTACGGGAATGTGGAGCATCTCTCCAGGTCAAGGAATACAGATCTCAGCAATCGCTGTTTGTAGAGGTCTCATGGGACATGCTGTCATTCACCCAAGTATTTCTCTAATTATAGAAACAATAGATACTGTGTTTCAATTTTTACGGTTAATGCTACAATAAACACTTTTGTTCATTAAACTGAATAATTTCCCACAAGAATCACAGGTGTTACAAAGAGTTTTGTCCTATCTAAAATCATTTTAATCACTGTTTGTTGAGAAATAGTACCTCATTGTAATTTTCACCAAATTCCTTTTCATTGAGATATAATCTACATAAAAATAACTCACAGAAATTGACCGTACAGTTCAACCATTTTTATTTAAAAAAAGTAAACAACTAAGCAACCAACATCTGAATCAAGTCAGCAAAGAATTCCATCACCTTCGAACATTTTCTATAGTGTCTTTTCCAGTCAGTCTCTTCCTACAGAGAATAATGTCCTCATCTCTCACTATTGGTTGATTTTGCCTGTTTTTTGAAACAGGGAAAATATACACATGAAATATCACCGTATATATTTTCTTATGTCTAGGATCTTTTGATAGCATAATCACAGCTTAAGACCCAGGGTATGCTTATATGTCTGCCATTCATTCGTTTTATAACTGTGATTATGTATGTATGTGTACCACAGACAGTCAGGACCCCAGGTCACCAAGCTCCCTTGAATTATTTGTCCACTTGATTTGGAAGCTGGTACCCTGAACAGGGACCACTAGGCCTGACTTTCAGACAAGAGAGCTAAGGAAATGAGGAACTGGGTGACTTCCATGCCAGCTCCAAAGTGGGTACTCCACACTCTATTCAGGGACATGAAGTCTGTCAATCAGAGGCTGATGTTCCTGTCTGGGCTTCATCCTTTAGGAACTGTGGGTGATTGGAAGAACCACTTCACTGTGGCCCAGAATGAGAAGTTTGATGAAATCTACAGACAGAAGATGAAAGGAACGTCTATAAACTTCTGCATGGAACTCTGATCACAATGTAGAGATAGGTGGCAAGAACATGGAGGCTGTTGCTCGGGCAAAAGAAGTTCTGAAAACACACTGTGAAATACTAAAGATTGTGGCTCAATCTCTATGAATTTTAACTTCACATTATAATTTTATAAAAGTGGATCATGGCTAATGTGTATTTTTTCCACTATTCATTATAAATCAGTAAGTCAGCTTAATAATATAAGGAAAACATAAATAAGACTTGAATGCTACAAAATTCAAGTTTACATTCTTTTAGAACAGTTTTTCTCAACTTGCAGGTCATGTTCCCTTTGGAGTTATAGTTCAGATATCCTGAAGTCTTTCCTGCTCAATCAGGGTTTTGCCTGGCTGAAATGGAAAGAATCATTGTGTAGACAATGTGCTGCAGGCAGGCCTTGGGAACATTTTCAACCTGGTGGGAGGAAAATGAGGGAAAGACTCCAAGGAGATGTCATAAATCCCAGCCTTAATAAAGGAAATCCTGAATCTGCGCCATTGAAAGAAAGCATTATATTTTGATGAAAGTAGAATGAAAGCACGGTGCTCAGTTTGGAGCCACCTGGGTTTTGATCGACAGTCATGCCATCTGAGGAGCAAACTGTAACCAAACCAAGTGTAACTGTCATCTGGCTTCCGCATTTGCCTATGTTAACTGAATCTGTCTGTATGTGCCTGCCAGCAAGTTCATCTCTGTCTCCTGCTATGGTCCATGTCTAAAAGAAACAGATCATTTTCTGGCTAGGTACCGCTTACCAAACTTGATCAGATAAGCAATTTAAACACACCTGGAGCCAAACTCCAGATTGCTTCACTGTTCCTCCACCACCTCCTTAAGTCTAAGTCCATCTCCCCTCCTCCTCCTTTCCTCTTCTCTTCCTTTATCAACCTCTGCTGCTCATCCACCTTTCTCTCCCTACCCAGGTGCTCACCAATTCACCACAGTGCTCATCACCTGGGTCAGTGCTAGGTATATCTTAGGCAGCAGTGTTACAAGGGAACAGTTTTCATTTGGAGACCTAGAGGAAACAGCTTCCAGGTGACACCCCACATTCAGCCATGAACATCACAATTAAAGCTTTTCTCTACACAATAACAAGTCTCCTTCATGTCTTTTTTAATGTTTGTATTTCCTGAACATTTGATATGAAGACAGCCACAAGATACTTAGTATATGTTTCACATTTCTTCAGCAAGAACAACTTTTTAATGATTTTTCATCCTATGGCACCTGTCACATGTGGTTTACTCTTCTACTTTATGGCTGGAGAACACGTCTTTATATTTACAAATCGATAGGCATTTGTCTTGTTTGCAGTTTGGAGTTCTCATCCACCATTCCTCTGTTGATGTGTGAGGGTCCATTATTTCCATATCCATCATGGAATTCAGACTGTTTCAAATATCAGGTATTTTATAACACTCCCCCACCCCCATGGGTGTGTCCATGTGTATTCCTATAGAATCCAGAAGACGACACTGGTAGTACTCTGTGTCGTCACTTCCAGTCTATTCCCTTGAGACAGGGTTCATTGATCATGGTGGTAAGCCAATGGACAGCAGGTCCCAGAAGTCCTCTTCTCCGTACCCCACAGACTAAGGGTATAGAATTGTAGATTATTCTATATTCTGGGAATGGGAACTCAGGGCCTTGTGCTTGAACAACAAGTGCCTTACTCATCAAGCCATCTCCCTAGCTCTAACTGGTACAGAATTTTCTGCACATTTACTGGAAATCTACAGCGTTTCTGTTAAATAGCTATTCCCTTGAAAGTCCAAAGGAAATTTATGTACCACTTTTATCTGAAGAGGGTCTCATTTACCACTATCTTCAAATGCCATTGGCCATCTACATAAGTCCCAACATTCAAAGTTTTGTGTGATAACCACACATGTTAAAGTCTTCAGGAATATGCAGCATATCAGTAGAATTATTAGAAAAACTACCATGGAGAAAACACTATTAGATTTATGTTATTATGTTAATTTTTCATTTTTGTGCTTTGGGTAAATTTTAAATTTACATTTTTGTGGATGTGTGTGTTTGTGTGTGTGTGTGTGTGTGTGTGTGTGCACTCATGCCAAAGCACACGCATAGAAGTCAAAAAACAACTCTGCAGTATTTTCTTCTCCTTTCCTCTGTGGGGGTTCTGGGAACTGGACTCAGTTCTGGGAATTGTTAGCTTTGATGGCAAGTGCCTTACCTTTATTCTGCTAAGACTCTTTGACTGTCTTAGATGAGGTTGACATTCCAGACAGAGAATAATGTTATGTCTCAGGTTGGAAGAATGCTCAGTGATATTTGGGAGTTACTTGATGCACTGATGAGTCTTGAATATTTCAAACTACTTCCAGAACCCTGTCAGTTCTTTCAGTGAACTAGTTGTCCTAGAGAAAACACATCCTGCATGATCATCCTGTCAGAATTGTGTGCATGCCAGTGTTTTCTCCATGTGCATCCTTTTACTCAGGGTCTGTTGCAGGAGCTCCTTTTGTTCCTTCAGCTAATAGCATTTAAGATACCAGCCCACTGGGGCATGGTGTCTTTCATTTTAAAAAGTGGCAGCAGCCCTCCACTGGCTCTCTCTTGCTTCCTGCTCCCATTCAGACTGCCAGACTCTCTGTTTCCTGTTTGCTACTAGAGGACTGTGGTGTAGGATAGTTTTCTGTAAGTTTTTTCCCCTCCAATAACTAACCCCTTTTAATCCAAACTGGTGTGGGATTGTTTTATGGCTTTAATGGTCTACATCTGGTAAATGCTAATAATAAGTCAACTTGTGCAACAACATTGGCTGGGCCACGTTCAACAACGTGTACCACATGACAATAAGGAAATCATTCCCAGAGTCATAGAGCATACATACAACATTGACTATACCAGTGAAAAGATTGTGTCATTTCTAACACACAGACAGAGACCAAATTATAAACTAACAGCAACAATCAATATACTCAAATACTAATTGAGCTATGAGGACAGCCATCAGTATGAGAAATCCTGATTAAATATGATTCCTAAATGTCCTTTTAGCTTTACTCTTGAAGAAAAGAGCTAGTGAACCAGCATTTCATCAGTGCAGAAGCTGGGAAGATTCACTTTCAGAAAGAGGATGTGGAACAAAGAGGCAAGGGATGCAGAAGCTACACGATGCTCCAAAGATACTTCTCCCTGGAGGAGACACCCTGTCCACAACTCAGGTGACCAAATAATAAACTAACCGCAACAATCAATATTCTGAAATATCAACTGAACATTGTGAACAGTCATCAGCATAAGACACACTGGTTAAATATATTCCATGCAGGTCCCTTTAGCCTCCATCTGCTTTTGAATAGGAGAGCAAATGAACCAGCTTTTTAAACAGTATAGAAGCCGGAAAGCTTCACTTTCAAGAAGAGGGTGTAAAGAAAGAGGTAAGGGTTGCAGAAGCTACACCATGTTCCACAGATACTCCAGCCTGGAGGTATGCCTTGTTCAGCACCCACATGACCAAATAATGAACTAATAGCAACAATAATATTCTCAACTATCAATTCAGCTATTAGGCCAGCCATAAGCAAGATATGTCCTGATTAAATATGATCCCTAAAGGTCCTCTTAGGACACCTCTTGCCTTGAAGAGAGATAGTGAACCAGGTTTTCACTAAGCCTAGAGATTGGGAAGATCACTTTCAGGAAGAGGGTGTGAAAGAAACAGGCAAGGGATGCAGAAGCTACCCCATGCTCCACATATAGTTTGTCCTGGAATTTGATGCCCTGATCAGCACCGAGGCACCAAATATTAAACTAGCAACAAAAAATATCCTGAATGACATACCAACTAAGCTATGGGGACAGCCATCAGCTCAGTGAGATTCACTGGTTAAATAGGACCTATTTGGGTCATCTTAGCCTCCATCTCCCCTTGAAGAAGAGAGCTAGTGAATCAGCGTCCAATAGTAGTGAATCACTTTTAGGAAGGTGTGGAAGAAAAAGGTAAGGGATGCAGAGCTACACAATTCTCCACAGATTGTCCCACCTGAACAGGTGATGCCCTCTTCAGTATCCAGGTGACTAACCTATAAACAACAATCAATATTCTGAAAGACCAACTGAGCAATATGGACAGCAATCATTACAAGAGGCAGCCAGCTTAAATAGGATCCATGGAAGCCCTCCTAGTCTCCCTCTCCCTACGAAGAAGAGAATAGCTTCATAAGACGGTAATACAACAATAATCAGTTCGTGTCATCGGTGAACTTTCTCCAACAAAGATGCATTGCACACCGTGATATTAAAATAGAAAATATCCTTCTTGATGGAGTGGGTAAGGTCAAACTTTGTGAATTTGGAATGGCAACTCAATTGCAGAGGTGCAGATGCTGGAGGAGGTCTGTGGCTTCTTACGCTATTGGGCCTCACATATCCAGACAAGGAAACTATGATGGAGTGGCAGGCGATAATTGGAGCTTGTGTGCCATCCTATGTGTCATGGTCCCTGGCCACTTTACATAGGTAGAAAACACCCTTGATGGTGTGCACAGGATCATTGCCACCACAGAGTGTCCCATTCCCTACCATTTGTCAACTCCCTATCACTTTATGGTTGCACATGGAATGACATTGGCTGGGCCACATTCAACAATGTACACCACATGCCACTAAGGAAATCATTCCCAGAGTCATACAGCCTATGCCCTCCATGGGCTAGAAATGTGAAGACACTGTGTCATTTCTAACACACAGGCAACCAAATAGTAAACTAATAGTCACAATCAATATTTTGAAATACTGATTGAGCTGCAGGGAAAGTCATAAGCAAGATGAGACACCCTGGTTAAATGTGATCCCTGAAGGTTCTCTTGGCCTCCCTCTACCCTTAGAGACAGAGAGCAAGGAACCAGCTTTTCCAATCAGTATAGAAGCTGGGAAGAGGTACAGAGGAAAGAGGCAAGGGATGCAGAAGCTACGCTGTGCTCCACAGATACTCCAGTCTGGAGGAAATGCCCTGTTCATCACAAGGAACCAAATAATAAACTAGCAGAAAAGTCAATATTTTGAAATACAATTGAGCATGGGAAACAGTCATCGACATGATGAGACATGATGGTTAAATATGATGCATTCAGGCCCTCTTATCCTTTTTCTCCCCTTGAAGGAGAGAGTTAGTGAAACTTTCTTTCACTGTGGTCATGAAACACACAGTACAATGAAAAATGCAACAGTACATAGCTTTATATACACTTTAGGTGACGACCACGAGTACACTTTCTCCACCATCACCACACACAGAGACACACACATTGTTCCTTAAACCATCAGCACCATCACCTCTGCTCCACATATACTACATTGCTCAGGCACTGCTGGAGACGGCCCTGGTATTCTACATTGAGTGCCATGTGTCAGATCCTATTATATGTAGACACTTCACATATGGTGCCACACAACATACAATGCTGTATTCATAAGACACTATAGAGCATCTCCCTGAAGCTCCCACAGAGTCGTCACAGTATCAGGGGCTGTGCACTCTTCAGGTCTTATTAGATACCCCCTAATCCTGTGGTCAAATTCATGAGTGCTCTACTTGTTATCAGGCTGCCTGGACACTCCTTCCAACACCATGGCAGTCTGAAACACACTTCTTGATTTCAGGGCTTGCTCACCACCTACCTGAGCCCTTGTGCAATACTATGCATCACATACCTCTGCACTCTACAATCCTGAGCCTCAGACTGTGCCTAACATCAGGCAACCCTCACTAAGTGTCTCTTCCTAAACCTGTGTTACCGCTCCCAAAGCACTGCTAATTTTCAGCCATGCTAAATCCCCCGCCACTGACTTGTAGTGTATGCAGGGAATAACACAGTGGGAGGCTAGGTAAAGACTGATGCTTAGCATTGTATGCATGCCTGCATCTGAACAGGAATTCCAATAAGGTCCTGATACCCAGAGGACTGTATTTGGAAGGGGCGTGTATGTCAGGTGAGTCCTAATCTAAATGTGTATGTGGATTGTGGGCTGTAGTGCCCATCAGGACCTGGCACGTAGTAGTTTGGGTTATGAGGCATATGTAGCACAGCACAGCCTGTGCCTCGCAGTCATTGTGGGGAAGAAGGACGGTGTTGTGTTCTGCATGGGCTGCATCCAGCAATGGGTGTGGAGCGGGGCTGGGGAGTGTGCAACTCTAGGATTTCAGGGCTCCAGAAGCAGCAACATGGAGACTCACCAGCTCCAGAAACTCCTATAATTTTGTTACTTCAACCTCCTCCTCCTCCTAGGCTTAGGGAAAAGTTAACAGTCAGACATGTGCATGACCCCCAGCTTTGGAAAGTTATCACTGTGCTTCTGCCCCACATCCTTAAGCAGTGATCTTGGGGGTTGCATGGGTGTAAAAGAGCGGTGCACAGAGCACATCTGTCTGTCTGCCTGCACAATGCTGACACTGCTAAGCAGTAACCACCATCTTGACTTAGAACAGGAATTTGTCCTCTCCTGGGGTGCATCAGAGGCCAGGCTCTCTCTAGATGTCCTGAGGAGTCGTCTTCTCAAGCCGTTCTCTCCATTCTCTCTATTTCTTGGACAGTGGCTGCAGATCTCACGTGTCAGCAGTTCATCTTCTCTGGGTTGTTTCTGATCTTCCTCCTTATGAGCAGAAACTTGTGTAGGTCTCTACTGTAACCATTACGTGAACATTGTAGAGTCTGGATCTGGGGTAGGTGTAACATTTGAGATTGTGTTCAGTTTTCTAATGGGTTTGCTATTGATTGTTTTTGTATAGTTAATGTGCAGCCCTTGGAGGGCAGACCATTTTCACTGCCTTGCTTTCCCTGGATGCCACGGAAAAAATTAGCTGACATTGTGGGTAGGTCTGTCACCCTATCTCCAATGACAGATCTGAGAAACAGGGGTGTCTGAGAGATTATATTCCTTTGTATTCCTCTCAGACATCCTAAACTCTTCTGAATGTCAATTAGAATAAATTCTCTTGGAATTCTACATCAATGTTTCAGTATTTGTTCATTGTTTCTCCAAGACAAATGACATATTATACAAGCAGAGGACCTCAAGTACACCATGTTATTGATGGCCTGGAAAAGGGGGTCTCTGGACAATGCCCTTCACAGGTGGTACTGTCTAGATACTTTGTAAAGAGGCTCATTTGTTTCCCAAAGCTCTGCTGAGGCACTTTCTTGATCTGCTCAAGCAGGTTTCCTGGGTCATCTGTCAGAATAGAGAGGCATAGGTCACCTTTCTGTACTCTCAAAATATGCACAGCATCAAAGTGGAACAAGATTTCCACAGTAAAACGTCCACTGGGAGGCTTCCACAAGTTGTTCCTCCTGTCGCCCCCAGAATTTGCTGATAATTGGGGGGGTCTGTGATTGGATGCTGCAACAGAATTCATTTCATTGCCTTAGCCAGGATGTCCTCCTGAACCTGTGCGGAGCTTCTGAACTGGAGAGCTCAGGAAAGAGCCTGCTACCTTTCCAGTGAAAAGAGAGTGCTCAAAAACAAAAAAGAAAGAAAGAAAGAAAGAAAGAAAGAAAGAAAGAAAGAAAGAAAGAAAGAAAGAAAGAAAAGAGAGTGCTGTCCTCCATCACTGGCTCTAGTGCTGAGTGTGCGCGTCCTCTGGTCAGGAATTCCCCAGGTGTATGTTTCAGGATGTGACCAGGCACCTACAAGAGAAGGAATATTAGAGACCAATGAAAGAGCTGACTAAGATTCCACATACCCGAAGCTCAAGAAATCTGCCCTAGGAGGATAATGGCAGGTTTACTTTTAATGCAGTTCAGGGACTAATGAGACACTATACTAATGCCCCTTGTCTTCTAATGTGCCCTTCCCTAGGCCAACATCATTACAGTCTCTTTAGGGACCTCTGACTGCAGGGGGTGATATTTCTTGGCAGCACTGATACATTGAAGGAAGGAGAGTTTGAGAACAATGAATTAATTGCAGCTTCCAAACATCATGTCTAAACACGGGCATTCTGCTTGCTGCACCCCATCTCACTTACACTTGCCTACATCAGACAGCATACATCCAAGGTGACAATGAGCTTCCACAATAGAACATGTCCAAAAGAGTCTGCAGATATCAGGATAGAAAGGATGGAAACTAGAGATCTAGAAGTGACCTATGAGACCACGAGGAATCCAACATTACCAATATGGTCATCATATCTCAGTCAATAGGTTACTAGGTGGACATTAAGCAGTGCTCCAGGAAGGGCAGGCATTACCTACCTTCCAAAGTGAGGCAGCCTCCGAGAATTCCATCCACATTTTCTCCCACTTCTGTCTACCTTGCTCTCACTGTCCTTCAAAGAGACAAATATGGTTCTGGTAAACATCACAGAGTAACTGGTCCTTTTTCCAACATCTACACTGAGCCACATGCAGCGGGACTGTGTCTCCTTTGTTGAGAGCGACAAAGGGATATAGGCAGGATGCAAACACAAGAGCAGGACTGGGAGGAAGACGGTGGAGGGAATTCACCTCTACCCCAAAGTGACAAAACTTTCCGTTGGACCTGACCTTGATAGGAAAGACAGATGAATGAGCATTGTTCTTCTAGGTCCATGAAGACTGATCCATAGGTGCTCCTAATTCATGGGTAGCTTATGTGGGGTTTGAACAAGGTTCCACTCTTAGAACGATGCTAGGGAAGGCCATAAGTGGGACATATATCATGTTCACCAGGTGTTCCTCTGGAGAAGCCTGCGGTAGAGGTTTTGTCTCTATTTGTGCTGGACTTCTCTGCAGTAAAGCACACTGCCACCTGGACTCCCTGCAGGGCTCCCAGATCTGCTGTCTCAGTCACACCACAAAAATACCCACCTCAGGTCTCAACCTGCAGAGAGGCTTATTGCTTAGAAAGATCCTTACGTCATACTCAGGACCCTTGGAAAAGAGACCTCTGCTGAGGTAAAGCTGGCCTGCCACCTCCACACAGAGGTGCAAATTGCTGTTAAGATCCTGGAAAATGGTAGGACAATGACTGCAGCAAAATAACAGAAATCGACATCTTCCACGTGCTGGACCAGGCAAACACCATCTAGCTGTTCCACATCATCAATACTAGAGAGCACACATATGTAGTCATGGAATATGCTACAAAGGGAGAGCTGGCAGGTCACATTGAGAAAGTAGGCTGTCTGCAGGAGGAGCAGGCCTAGCACATCTTTAGTCAGATAGTGTGCACAGTTCATTACAGTCATGAGAACAGCATTGCACACAGGGTCATTAAGGATCAGAGATCCTTAATCACTTAAATAGGATCCCTAAATCATACTCAGGACTCTTGGAAAAGAGACCTTGCTGAGGTTAGGCTGGCCTGCCCCCTCCACACAAAGGTTCAAGTTGCTGTTAAGATCCTCGAAAATGCTAAGAAGAGTGACTACAAAAATATAACAGAAATCAACATCTTCAAAGTGCTGGACCAGGCAAACATCATCAAGTTGTTCCACATCATCAGTACCAAAGAGCACACCTATATGGTGAAGGAGCACGCTGTTCAGGGAGATCTGGTGATTCACACTGAGAAAGTTGGCTGTCTGCAGGAGGAGCAGGCCCAGCACATCTTCACTCAGATGGTGTGCACAGTTCACTACGGTCATGAGAACAGCATTGCACACAGGGTCATGAAGGATCTGTGAGGGTCTCCTCTTCAGAGGCACTGCTTTTTGGGTCCATCTGCATTGTCACGTCCTCTCTTCTCTTGCTAGGAAGTTTCTTCATAATTTCCACACCAACTGGACAAAACCAGATGAGAATAATGAGAATTGGGTCAAGAGGAACGTTTATGACTTTCAATTTCTACATGGAAAAAAGGACAGATTTGTGAAGCAAATTTACAATGAACTTCTGAGTAACAGAAAAATAAGAATAAACTAAAATCCAAACAAGTACCTGGGAAACATTCTGAAGATGAGAACAGAATGTAAGGAAATGGACAACAATGAACGCTATACAGACATCTAAAAACTAGATTATTGAAGAGCAGACCCCAAAGTGATCAAGACGAAGAAGACAGTCAAGTCTACAGCAGACAATGGTGCTGTTACAGAAAAAAATGGCTAGAATCATTGGAATCATGTAGAAGTATTTTTGGCACAGAACAACTTGTTTTATTTTGACATGGAGATAGCGTATTTATTCTGTAAACAATTTTGAAGATAAAATGTGTTAGTAAACCTATACCAAACCATTTCATTAATAGTCTTAGGAATAAATTTTGCCACCTTGTTCACTACTGAGTTCTCAATAACTGAAACAAGAGAAATCATAACCATGAACACTTGGGATACTTTCTTAATGAAATTATATATTACAAATAGTAACAGAATCAACCTGCCTGAAGACATAACTAAATCAGAGGTACCAGAAGGAATCACAAAGCATGGTTTAGCAGATGCTGTCTATGCAGTGGGAAAGGAGTGCAAATTATTAATTTATTTATTACATACCAAGAAACCTTTCCATTTTCAGATTCTGAGGGAATCGTCAAAAAGCTTATGCTATCAGAACACCTACTTTTCCTGTTCCCAAACTGTATATTTTATTAGAGATAATTTGGTGACTATGATGATATCTCACTTGTTAACACCATAGTGAACATTATTCTTTATATAATGTAGAATACCATGCTCCATTAGTTAGTAGTCATTTGCTTTCATGCTAAGTCAATTCATGAAACATTTCTCAGAAATCCATATTAATCACATATTATAAGCCATAAGTACATTTATAACTTATTTTGAATTTTCAAAAATTTTTAATCTTTTAATTGTGACAATTTCATACATGAGTATTCAATTTACATTCTTTTCTTCTACTGCTCTTTTTTTAAATCTGACAATGTTTCTTTGAGGGCAGATATAACAGGCATGATGTTTCCTGATATCATGACGTCATGATCTAGGTAAGACCCCATTCCACAAAGGCTGCTTGATCTCTGTGAGCCTCCATATTCCTGGTCAATTGATTCTTTGGGCTGTGCTCTTGTGGGGTCCCTGACCACTCTTGTTCCCATGTTCCTTTACCTGGAAGTATCTGAAATCCTTAAATCGTATGAATTATAAAACTGGAGCAAAGGGACAAATTTCTAAACATGTGGACTCTACCAAAACTGAAAAGAGAGCAAAGAAAAACCTAAGCAGATCAATAATGAGAAACATATTTCAATATTCATTGGGAAAAAAAACAAGAAAAAAGCTTTGGTCCAGTGACATGATTGGATTCTATCTTGCTGAGTAGGTGGGAAAGGACCCCATGAACACACCAGCTTATTCTGCAACCTTATTGTTGTGCCCCATTGATGAAGAGCACACTCATGTATGTCAGCCAACACGGTGAAGCTGAGCTGGTGCACAACTAGGAGCTTCACCACCGGCTGATGTTCATGACACAGGAATGGACTCTGCAGCTACTGGAGGAGAAAGATAATCACCAACATCACCCAGCTACAAACCCTACGACTACAGTGACCCATCTGCAAGGTGGCTGATACAACAGTGGCACAAATGCTATGGCAGCAACCACTCCTTGATTGGACTGAGGGCCACTCCAGGAGATGGAAGCCATACCTGACACTGCTAAAGGGCCAAAAACTGAGTAGGTCATTTAGGGGCCTAGGGGAAAACCTGATACTATTATTCTGCTAAAGGAACACAGTGATAAAATGTCTCTTGATGATATACTGCTATATCTGGAGATATATGTCAATGTTTCAAACAGCCTATGCCAGTGAAGCCCTTTCTTACAGGAGATGGAACTAAGACAGAGACTCACAACAATGTGGAGAGAGTGTGAGACTTGTTATACTCAGTCCTAAATGGGATGACATCTTGAAAATCTTCCGTCAAGGGAGCTATTCAGAAGAGGCGCTAGAAAGGTACTAAGAGCCAGAGGTAATTAATGATTCCAGAGAAACAAAGAAACAGTATATTCCATATATAATAGAACTGATAAATGCATGAACTCACAGAGACTGTAGCAATATAAACAAACATATGAAGGTTCAAGCCAAATGGGGGTTCTAGCACTGAAAATGGGAAGTAGACACAGGGTTACACCCCTAACCAAGAATATATCTGCAATTGTTTCCTGATGGCAAAGGAATAATAAGTTTTTTCCAATGGATCCTCACTGGGTATCTTAACCACTCCTCTGGGTAGAACCCATGCCCTGGAATTAATGGTAAACACAAAATGAAACCAGTAGAATTTTTGGTACAGTATTGGGCTCATTTTCCTTTCTTTGGGCACGTTATAGGTCTTGATTGCTTATTTTGATTTTTCTTTTGGTCTATGTTTTTTTTTTAATAGAAACAGAGATAGACCATATCACTATATGGGTAGGGAGCTGAGAATGGTCTGGGAGGAATTGTGCAAGGGGGAAAATTAACAAAATACATTGTATGAAAGATTTTCAATGATGAAATATCAAAATAAAAGGCTGTATGAATGTATTCATGTATGAATTCTCCCCGACTTAAAAAAATAACACTAATATTTTTCCAACTACTCAATAACTGTGAAGGAGACACTTTTTAACATGTTCTATAAAGCCTACAGGAGCCTACTGCCAGACCTGGTGACTTGAGCTTCCTCCCTTGATCCCACATGTTGGAAAGGAAACATTGAAACCCACAAGTTTTCCTCTTAATTACATGTGCATGTGTTGTGGCACAAACAGATAAACATACACACACACACAGCAAAATAAAAATACAAAATAACCCTAACTGTAAAATTAACAGGAGGTATAAGTGAAGAATTTATGTACCTAGATACCACAATCCTTAATGAAAGTACTTGCAGCCTTCTAGCAAGCTCAGTAACACTTGAACAAGGCCATGTTCATACTCAAAATGAGTTCCTCAATTACAAAAAGGACAATTGTAATATAAAATTTGACCAAGCAAATGAAGAGGGCAAAAAGTCCATAACTCCAAGTCTTTGTCCAGAAAACAGTTACAAATGAGGATGACTTTGTTATGTGTACGTTTCAAGGTAAAGATAAATTTTTGAGACAACATAAGACAGGCCAGGGAGGACATCAAATAGGACAATGGTCTAGACAGGCCAGGGAGGACATCAAATAGGACAATGGTCTCCCTGGGACTGCCCATAGTGTTTTGGGAAGGAGGCAGGGTGTCTCAGTCACCTCAGATTCTGTAGACAAAAGAATGATGATGCATGGTGTCCTAGATGGTTCAGAATCCAGGCCTGGGCTCCTGATTAGCCACCAATAGGAACAAGAACTGTTGGCTTAATCCACAATCTGAAGTGGTTTTGACAAACACAAAGAACAGCATGGGCCCCATGAAAGCAAAACAGTCTTGGTAGACAGCAGCCAATCAGGATGTACCTGGTGTTGCTTGAGTAGATGGAAAAACTCCTCTTCCAAATCCGTGCCACATTGCATTGTCTGTGTGCACTGCCTCTGCCACTGGTGTCCTTGAAGTGAAAGCCCTGCCCTCAACAGCACGTAACCGGCACTAACTGACTCTTAGCCACACCCCTCGTGCTGTATGTACTGATCTGCGACCTGATTGGTGATATGTACAGAAGTGAGCCAATCAGATTGGGTAACCAATGACATGAACAGAAATGAGCCAATTAAATTGGGTAGACAATCAAAACTCCCTCATTTGTCAGTTTGAAGTCATGTGACCGGGTGCCCTCATTTGTCAGTTTGAAGTCATGTGACCGGGTGTCTGTTTGGAACTCACCTGTAGTGAAGGTGGGGTCCTGTGAGAGCAGCGTTAGAGCAGAAGTCTTTGCTTGTTTCGTGCCTTTTGTGCAGAGCCATCCCAGCTGGGCTGCATCTCCCCTCACTTCTTCCCTTCCAGGGTCTCCTTTCCGAATGAGAATAGACTTAGTTTCTCAAGTTTGGATTGGGGTTTGGTCTCTGTTTCTAGTTTGTCCTGAGCGAAAGGGTCATCAGCCAATATCTGTGTGCTGTTGACTTGAGATCACACCTAAATGAAGCCTCAATTGGCCCTAGGGAATTCCTGTCTTCAAAGAACTAAGATTCTAAAACAAAAAGCTAGGCTGTTTTAATAACCAACATCCATGCTGTGAGTGGTGGTGCAGCTGGGCGGTGGTGGCGCACGCCTTTAATCCCAGCACTCAGGAGGAAGAGGCAGGCGGATCTCTGTGAGTTCGAGACCAGCCTGGTCTAGAGAGCCAGTGCCAGGACAGGTTCCAACACTACACACACAAACCCTGCCTCGGAAAACAAACAAACAAAAAGAAAAGGATCCAACATCCACATCTTGAGTGCGTGCTGACCTTTCCCGAAAAGGCTCTTCTCTTTCTTGCCAATGCTGATGTCTGTATTTGAACCTTAACTTTGTAAACTCGAAAGTTCCATCATTAACTCATCATGACTTATCATACCTGTTTCTGGTCCTCAACAGCCTAAAATTAAAACCATATAAAACACAGCCAAACCAAACCATTACTTTCCTCACCAACTTTTCTCATTCCTTGCACTGCTTTTGTGACGGGTCGTTTTAATCCACAAAATTGCATTTCTCTGTTGAAAACTTCCAAAACTTGTCCCATTCGTGTGTTTTCCTGTACTTTGGGAAATCTCACTCAGTCACATTGGGAACTAGTCCTCAATCTCCCAGATGTCACTTCTATATTTTGTTGGAATTCCTGACTAACCAGGAGCTAGTTCTTTCAAGGTCTGTTGTTCTCATTTGTTTTTTTTTTTCTTTTGAGAACTTCACACATGAAGACTGCAACTAAATCTCTCCCACCAACTCCCTACCCCTTGTGCCTCAATTTACCTCATGTACCCCTCCCCAAATCATGATCGCTTTATTGAAGGACATGCCTGTATATATGCGATTTGTGCATATGCTTACACACATGTATTTCTAAACTCGCAAGTCCAATTAGCCTTGTACATTTGTCCGTGTGCCCAGGTTGGACTGCTGGGGACTGAACAATCTATGTGGGAGCTTGTCCCTGTAGGGGATGGAGTCTCCCTTTTCCGTAGGGATTGGCAACCTGTAGTTCTTCTTCTAGTGGTGTGTTCCATGTGGGATTGTCCCTGTCCACATCTGCATGTGAACTGCTGTTGCCAGGTGTGTCTTGTATATGTAACCACATTATTGGGAGACAGAGCTTATGTGTCCCAGAAAAGAAACAATTACAGGCTCCTCAGTCTAGATTTAGCATGGCACAGTCACTTCTCTGCATTTTGAGCAGCTGTGCACCTTTATAATAGTTTTATATTAAAAAGGAAGCTGCTTTGATTGATGAGGGTCAATTGCCATACTTCCCTGTGGGTACAAGGCTGTGCATTTGGAACACGGCTAGATCACATTGATTTAGGAAAATGGAAGCAGTGGTTCTCTTCTGCCCTCTGGTCCATGAGGACTCCAGCCAAGGTTATCTGTCTAGATTCACAATACCAGGCGTATATTTCTCAGACGGGTATTAGTGTCCCCGAGATAAAGGTACCACTACTGCACCATTGCAGCTATCTTGCAGGCCCATTCAGTTTTGCAGTACACAGAACTGCAGCTGGCTGTGCCAAGAGATTTCTCCTCTATCTTGCCAGTTTACATAATAACTGCTGATGGTATGGACGGCTGTTCTCACATAGGGCTTCAGGTCAATTAGACCTTGATTCCTCCAGTTCCTATGTCTGAAGTACATGGTATCTTCACCAATAGTTTCTGACCTTGAAGATCTGGGAGTCACCAAGGACAACAGCAACAGCCTACTTTGGTTTGATTGTCTCTTAAACTCCCCTGTTCAATAATGGAACAGGGAGTTCTGATGTCGGACCTCATCGTTTTTGTTAGGTTTTGAATCTTGCGGGTAGCATTATCACCCCAAATGGTATAACTTCATTTATATATCATACACAATTGCACACATGTATTTTGTCAATGTACATTTAGCTTTAACGACATAATTGATCTGAGAGAGAGTGTAGGAAGTCATGCAACTATAAGAAATGTTTAATTTAAATCATTTGATATAGATTTTCAACATGTTGGAAGGGCCGTTCCTCAGAAGTAGACTCTCAAACTAGATTCTGAGACTTCATGCTAGCAGCATCCAATTTTTGTCATGTGTACAATGCCTAGTCCATGACACAATCTGAATTCCACAAGAAGGGCAACCTCTGGGCCATGAAACCCACACCACATACATGAAGCTGCTCTTGTTGGATACAGCAAAGAGAACACTGGCAAGGTGTTCTTCCTGAGTTTGTCCACTTCTTTAACATTCCAGTGATGTGGTTGCAACTCCTGAAGGTCTCGGAGATCTTCAGCAAAGTGATACCACAGGCCAACCATCCTTACCAAAGGACTACCAAAAATATGGCAGCGCCACAGAGAGGGCGCTCATGGGAGTACTTATGTCTACACTCATCCAACACAAAGGTGCTCTTTGACAGGTGAGACAGGGGTCCTTGACCTTCAGCTCAGCAGACAGTGCCCGCTCACATTGTCACTCTCTGCAAAGTTCACCCAGTGCACACTCAGGAAGGCTGCCTCTTTCTGAAGTTCCATTTCCTTACGTACCAGGGGATGAAGTCACACTCAAACACATATACCCTAAATTCACCCTGAAATGCTGCAGGAAACTGGAGAAAATTAGGACTTCTGTTGGTTTGGATAGAGAGGAAGTGGGGTGGTGTGGAGAGCATGTGGACCTGAGTCATTTTGAGAGCAGTAATGAGGGCTGGGAAGACTCTGCAGATTTCTGGATATAATACAGTTCCACAGAGAATCAGGTAGGGCTGTCGGTGCATCCTCAATGCTAAGTATGTGGTTTTAAGTAAACATAAATATGATGTTTCCCTATGGTGTCTTCAATCATCCTTGGTGGTCTATTCCTCAGTGGTTCACTTCCTCCCCCTTACCCAGAGAAGATATCTGCCTGTTGGTTGTGCAAAGTTCCCATAGATCACTAGGAAAAACCAGGAATCTAACCACACAGGTGACTCTTCTAAATGGAGGCAATAAAATACCTCTTGCCCCACCCAGAAGGCTGGCAGTGGATTTTGTTAAGGATCTGGTGACCATTCTGCTGTCTGTGAAGGCAGACCTCATCCAGCTTTTCTATAGAGGAAGCCCTCTCCCAAACTCCCCAGAATGATTATCTCTGAATCTTCCATCCCTAGGTCATCACCCTCCCTTAGAAAAGATGTCACAAGTACTTTGTGGCCTGCTGACCTCTATGCTTTCTCAGTCAGAGACCACATTAGATTCCAGGATTTAGCTATAGCCCTCAGCCTCATAGCAAATACAAAGATCTACAGCAAAGTGCGTGCCTGAATACTGGAGTCCAGTCGACGAGAGGGAGGAGTGATAATGTGAGCAAAGGGGTCAACATCCTGATTGTGATACCCACAGAAACAGCTAACCCGAGCTAGTGAGAGCTCACTGACTCTGGACTGACAGCCGGGGACCTTGCATAGGACCAAACCAGGCCCACTAAATGTAAGGGACTATTATAAAGCTTGGGCAGTCCGTGGGGCCACTGGCATGGTGACCAGGACTTATCCCTAGGGCTTGAACTAGCCTCTAGGAGCACATTCTCTTTGGAAGGATACCTTGCTCAACCTAGAGGGTGGGGGCCCTGGGTCTTGCCTAGAAGTGAAGCTTCACACTGTGTTTTCTCTCTATGGGAAGCCGTACCCATTCTGAGAAGTGGATGGGGATGAAGTGGGGGCAATGGTGGGATGGTAGGAGGGAAGGGAGTGGACTAGGGGTAGCTATGTAAAATGAGGAACGATTGTATTAAAAACTCATAATAAATAATAGGGGGAAAAGGAAAAAACAAAAAAATGAATAAATACGTACAATCTAGAAAAAAATGCCATTAACATGATGTGGTTTTACTTTGCCCCTAAGCAAGAACACAGGATGACAAGGGACCGCTACAGCTGCCTTTTTGTAAAAAAAAAAAAAAACTCTCCTGGAAAAATTTGGGGGTATATATCACCCCAGCAGCTAAAGCTTGGATTGAAGTCTTCTGTTCCATTTTAAATTGTTTTTAGTGTGACAAAGAACCTAGCCATGAAAGAGATTTAATGATGACAGGGTGTGTGGAGTGCATAAATCCAAGGTGGATGTAAATTAGCAAAATCTCTTCCAGGCCAACACCTCTTTAAATATTAGCAGACTGGAATGTGCATTACTATTATGGAGATTTTTCTTTATAAATCTCTACATGGGGAATGTAATTTCTCCTTGGGAAATTGTATTGATTTTAGAATAGCTGCATCTCTGGGCTTTTTGAAAAGCAGCTTTGTGACAAAGCATCCTATGTTGTAGGAGATGGATTTGAGTTCAATCTGTAGTTCTACAGGGTATTTCCCCTTCCATCTCCTTGACTAATGACCATAAATTCAAAAATTTCATGTTTGTAGCTTCACAGAGTTCTAAAATTACCAGTTTGAGTTACATATTGGACTGTTCATTTCAGTGACAGGAAAAGATTTGCATGTGGAGCCTGGCTCATCCCTTCAGAGCAGAATAAGAGGAACTGTGTACTGTGTACATGGCAGGGGGAAACAGACTAAGCAATAGCTAGATCATTAACTACAGTGTAAGCCAGAAAGAAGCCAAGGTCTCCATCATAGAGAAGGGCCTGATGGGTGCACAGCGAATGACTTTCTGTATAGTTTCCCGGAATGAATTAATTCATGCCATGTGAATAAAGGCATATCAAATTTGCTTTGTACATTTGAGAGATTAGCTTGAGAGAGTTAGTATACAGCTTCCAATTGGGCAAAACTTCTATACAGTTTAGTGCAACCCAGGTTGACAAAATCATGTCTGGTCAGAAGATTGACACAAGGCATTTGGCTCAGCATCTGGCTCCAACTCAGCCCCAGGGAGTGTCCACCATACTAGCTTCTGGGGCACAGGTGGCTGCTCCTCCCTGTTTGGACATCTGCTAGGGACATCTGAGCTTATTTTACTTCCCATACAGTTTCCAGCAGTGATGTTCTCATTGCAGGACAGGGACCCCAAACCTGATACTTTCTCATCCCATCGTTCAAATGATTCAGTAAAGCCAAAGACAAATGAGGAAGCTAAAGCACATTTGAATGGATAGGTGGAACACCTGTGCAGCCCCAGAATACAGAGATTAGGGAGCAGATGTCTGACCCATTGAGTCCTGAACCAATAATGCCTTCCCACTGTCAGACCCTCAGCCAAACACAGGGAGATGGTATGGAGGATCAATTTCACTGTTAGACAAGCAGGGTCTGCTCATCACCTTGTGAGCATGGGCACCTCAGTTCCCACGGCCCTCAACCACCTTCCAATGGCACTGTGACTATGCATTTAGGATGTAGGTGGGGAAGAGGCAGACGAACAATCACCTTAGCCAATGGATACTTTGGTTATTTCTGTCCTTCCCCAGATACCCCCCCCCAAATATAAAGAGACACCCTTTTCTTGGGACAGATGATGTGGACTTGGAATACAAGAGGAGTTGGATTTTCACATTCCAGGACTCCTAAACTGGATTCTCAGACTGTAGAGACTGTCCGGAGCCACCACTTTTGGGTGACTTCTGCCATGACCCTAGCTATGGCTGGTTGGCACATTCCAGGGTACTTTTGTGAGGATTAGAAATATGAGGTAGGAGGAATAGAGATAAGAAAGAATCACAGAGACACAGGATAGGAACAGGAGGGCAACTCAGTGAATACTGAATGCTGAATAATTCTGAGTTTGCCTACGTTCATCTTCTGATAATCTCATCCATTTAAAATGTTTGAACAGTGTTTGAGTGCATACATCTGTGCCACAGTGAGTTGTGGCAGTGAGAGGATAACATAGAGGTTTCCATTATCTACTTCCTCCATGTGAGTTCTAGAGATGAATCCAAGGGAGTTGTTTGACTACACTTGACTATTGGTGCTTATTTGGCTTTCAAGACTATTTATGTATGTTCTGATGTGGGATTGTGCATTTGCCACAGACCAAGTGCAGAAACAGTTGGCCAGACAAATATGGGTCTCCCAGAGATAGACTCTGGTCATCCAGCTAATTGGCAACTAATTTTACCCACTGAGACTATTCTTTGGCATTCACTTGTGTTCTGGGTATATGTTATGAGCAAGCATTCAGTCCTTAAAATAAACTAACACAATCAAAATAAACAACTGTAGCACAACATTTTCATTTGTAAGTAGGATTTGAAGGATTATGGCATGAGGGACCTTTGCAGGATCCACTGTGGGTGGGGGACCACAGGTAAAAAACAGAGAACACCATGCAGAGGGACTTTGGGGAATATGAAGTTTTATTTAGGAAGAGGGTATTGAGATGGTTGGAAGGAGGGAAAGAGAGAAACAGACACAACAGAGAGAGAGAGAAGAAAGGGAGACAGAGAGTGTGGAGAGAGGAGAGATAAGAGGATGGTGAGAGACCAAGAGCTGCCTCTTCAGAAGAAAGGCAGGCAGAGAGAAATGTGGCCAAGGAAAGCTTCCCTAAGTGGGCAGAGAGAGACTGGGATTGGGCTGAGCTTGTCTCTTCAAAGGAACAGAAGGCCAGCAAACATGACAGGATTTATTACTCAAATTGTCTTCTTTTCCTCCATTCTTAAACAACAATACATTTACAATGTGAAAAGAAGAAAATATTTTAATGATATAATGTTCAATTCATCTTGTTTGAGCATCAGTGAGATGGCTCAGCGTGAAATGTCTCTGGTGTGCACACTGGATCCTCTCCATGGTCACCATATGAAGATGGCCAGAAGAAGATTCCATAAAGTTGTCTTCTAGTCTCCAGACATCTGCCATGGCCTACAAACCCAGAGCCACCTTACACACACATACAAAAATTTTTTTTAAAATAAATCCTATTGTTGTTATATTATCTGGCATCAATGTCTTCTTATAAGTCAGTAATTATGGATGAAGTGACAAATCGAAATGTCAGGGGACAGGAAGAAAATAGAACAATATAAAATAAATCCATTATCTGTAGCACATCAAGCTATAAGATATAGAGTTGATTGCTGATTATCCTATTTCATTATATATCAAGCAAAGAATATCCTGCTTTGAATATGCATATGACTTATTTGCTGTTTCTTAGATTCTCGAGTATTAATTATTTTCACAGTACTGTCATTAAAACATGTTATATCACAACAGGAAAGACACAAATTCACATACATAAGTGTTTCAACTGCATTACATATTTAATGTTCATAGGGTTACATCATTATTTGAATTTGTAGGGCTTTCCTTCATATGAGTTTACAGGTGCAAACAAAGCAAAGGACACTATAATCTACAGACTGATTGCTGATATTGTCAACATTTTTTTTCTCCAAAATCAACACTCCTGTGTAACTTAATAATAGATGTTTGCTGAAGACGTTGCCAAATTCTTTATAGCTGGAATCTGTTCAGTATTTGTTTTACACTTCCTCAAAGAGAACGTTAATATGAAAAGGCTGTAAACAATTGTACACTAAAACCTTATTCTTGTAGAAAAACTACCATAAAATAAAAAATTGCCACACTGACTATATTTATAAGGTGTCTGTACAGTCTATTTTCTCATGAATTTGAAGACTTCTGATACATGCAAAGGCTTTTCAACATTAGTCACATCCATAGGGTTTCCTTCCTGTATGCGTTCCAACTCTTTGTCTCATTGATTCTTTGTATTGATTTCTTTGTTTCTATTTTGTTGATTTCTGATCTCACTTTGATTATTTCCTGCCGTCTAGTTATCTTAGGTGAGTTTGTTTCTTTTTGTTCTAAAGCTTTCAGATATTCTGTTAATTCATTAGTGTAGGATTTTTCCAGCTTCTTTATGTAGGCGTTTAGTGCTATGAACTTGCCTCTTAACACTACTTTCATTGTGTCCTATAAATTTGGGTATGTGGTGTGGTGATTTTCATTGAATTTTAGGAAGTCTTTGATTTCCCTCTTTAGTTCTTCCGTGACCCATTGATGATTCAGGTGAGCATTCTTTAATTTTCATGTGTTAGTGGGTTTCCTGGAATTAGCATTGCTGTTGACTTCTAGTTTTGAACCATGGTGAGCTGATAAGGTACATTGGGTTATTCCAGTTTTTATGTATTTGTTGAGGATTGTTTTGTTACTGAGTATGTGGTCAATTTTTGAGAAGGTTCCATGAGGTGCTGAGAAGAAGGTATATTCTTTTCTGTTTGGATAGAATATTCTATAGATGTCTGTTAAGTCCATTTGAGTCATAACATCTGTTAGTTCCCTTATTTATCTGTTCATTTTTTGTCTGATTGACCTGACCAGTGGAGAGAGGGGAGTGTTGAAGTCTCCCACTATTAGTGTGTGGGGTTTAATATATGATTTAATCTTTAGAAGTGTTTCTTTGACATATGAGGGTGCCCTTGTATTTGGGGCAGAGATATTCAGTATTGAAATTTCCTCTTGATGGGCTTTTCCTGTGACTATATGAAATGACTTTCTTTGTCTCTTTTAATTGATTTTAACTTGAAGTCTATTTTGTTAGATATTAGGATAGCCACACCCACTTGTTTCATAAGTCCATTAGATTGGTATATTTTTTTACCAACTCTTTACTCTGAGATGATGTCTGTCTTTAAGGTTGAGATTTATTTCTTGTATGCAGAAGAAGGATGGTGTCCAATCTGTTAGCCTGTGCGTTTTTATAGGTGAGTTGAGTCCATTTACATTAAAGGATATTAATGACCAGTGGTTGCTATCTCCTGTTAATTTAGTTTTCATCATTGGTGATATTAATTTGTGCATTTTTTTCTTCTTTGGGATTTGCTGTAATGAGATCATCAATTGACTGTGTTTTTGTTGGTGTAGCCATCTTCCTTGGGTTGGAGTTTTCCTTCTAGTATTTTGTGAAGGGCTGGGTTTGTGGCTAGGTATTGGTGAAATCTAGATTTGTTGTGGAATATCTTGTTTTCTCCTTCTATTGTGATTGACAGTGTTGCTGGGTATAGTAGTCTGGGCTGGCATCCATGGTCTCTTAATGTCTGCATAATGCTTGACCATGACCTTCTGGCTTTCATTGTCTCCAATGAGAAGTCAAGTGTAATTCTGATAGGTCTACCAATATATGTTATTTGGCCTTTTTCCTTTGCAGCTCTTAATATTCTTTCTTTACTTTGTATGTTTAGTGTTTTGATTATTATGTGGCGAGAGGACTTTTTTTTTGATCCAGTCTATTTGGTGTTCTATGAGCTTCTTATATCTTCATAGGCATACCTTTCTTTAAGGAGGAAAAGTTTTCTTCTATGATTTTGTCTCCAGCATCACAGCTTTATAGAGATTCTTCTGGGAAGGGTCCAGCAAAGCCCACTCTTCCGAGTGAAGTTCACATGTACATCAACATAGGTCACTGCATTCTATAATATCCCATACATGTGGAAAAAAAGGTGTGATACCAACAACATTGTAAATGTATACGTCTTTGACAGTATAGTCATCTAATTCTGTTGCTACTCACACTTATTTCATGTAAGGGACATCATAATGCTATCACTGCATCACTACAGAAGGAAGCTGAATAAAAGATCCACCCCTGTTATTTCTGCAACCTTTGAATGAGATACGCCTTGCAAGAGAAATGCAGTACTCAGCAAATATAAGAGAATTTGATGACCAATTACTAACAAAAACTAACAACAAAAAACAATACACATGGGGGTGCATTGACTCATGCACTAAATTCCAGCACTTAGAAGGCAGAGGCAGGTATATCTACCT